>JAHZNH010001923.1:0-13704 GCA_027744355.1 Tyrannoseira gladiata | reverse complement strand
TATAATGGCAGCTTCGCGTTCCTCCTCACGATGCACTAAATATTCATAATGTGACTAATTGAGTGATGTGTATTGTCATTCCTTGAGAACATGTATATCCGAGTGATTTCTGCTGAGATTCCCCATCTTACTCACTCACTCAGTCAGTCAGAGTTTTTTCAGAGTAATTAAGCGGAGAGTGTGGGATGCTTGGCTTGGAGTCGGGACGGAGCGAGTTCCCCACTTAAGTACATTATCAATTAACGAGGAGGATTCCCAGATTCCTTGATTCCAATTCAAAAGATCAAGTTTTGAGATACCCCCTCCTCCTCAAAACGGTTCTACTTCTTGAGGGGAAATCAGCTTTGATTTGTGCTCCCCGAAAAAAATGTTCATCACGCATTCGTCAGTGTTCCACCTCATTAGCTAATCTTCTCCTCCTGAGTGAGAGGAGCGGAATGGAACAACGGAGTAAAAGGGGAGGCGGGTTTGGAGGAAACACAATTCTGAGTCTGAGGAGATGTACTCAACTCGACTCGACTCGATCTCCGACATTTTGAGATTTGAGACATTCAATCCTTCGAATTTTTTTGACGGAGGGCATCTACTCTACACAATGCAAGCTGTTGTTCCAACGAGACGGGCTGGTCTGATGAATGTCTTGTCATTGAGACTTGGCGTGGTGTTTTCCTTGGCAGGGGAAGGAATGCCGAGCGGGCTATTTTTAGAGAACTAATTATTCAATGATTGCATTAGGAATGCTGGATTCGCCAAGACTTCGAATCTGAATCGCGAATCTGAATCTACTGAACCTATCGAGTGGTACATTGCATTGAATTATGCATTGTTTCTAGCGTCAAGATTAGATACGAGATGAAGGGAATTCAGAAATGAAAATGAAGTTGATTTATGTATTCATAGAATAATTTCTCTGATATGGGGTCAAACACTTGGTAAGTCCCCCAAAACATCATAATTACTGTACCTTTAGTCTCCGAACGACAATACTTTTTATCCTTCGACGACAGTGAGAGCGCCAACAGATGCACCGCCAAGAATGGCCATCATTAAAAAAGTCAAATCCAGCGATTCCGTTCAGAAATCTAATTTCCCTTACCCCAACTCCACCTCCAACTCACGGGGCTCCAGGATGAGTAAATAGTCGATCTAGTTGGAGCTGGAGCAGGAGCAAAACTATAATTGCCTTGTTTTCCTTTTCTTTCCCCCGAAATAAGTTGTTTTTCCCAACATCAATTCCTGAATAAACGTAGCAAAACGGGGAATAATGACCCTTCCCATCCGCTGCCACTGCCGCCGCTTTCGTGTATTTATTTCATGAAAGCAATTTATTGGCTATTTATCTTTCTCACAGAGAACATTTCCCCCATTCCTTCGATCAGATTTTCCCCACCTATTTCTGAACTATGGGCTTGGGCTGGAGTAACTGCCTCCACACACGAGATATTTTCCCCCAGAATGGGGAGGCATCACAAGAAAGTTCGTCGATTAAAGGGACTTTCGATCGGGATCGGGAGTGGGAGCCATTGGAGCAGAAGCCATCATAATCATAATGGTGGTGCTTTCTGCTTCTTTTCTATCTCCAGAAGCACTCCAGCTCCTTCTCCAGCTCTGTTATTTTATTATTGCTTCTGTTGAATGAATCCTTTTCCATAAAGAATGGAGATCATCATTGGGCTAATGTTATGGCCAAAATAGAAATAGAAAGGGATAAACATTAAATGACAGACGAGAGCCTGCCACGCACCACATGCCACACAGATTAAGTCGTAATTCCAAACTCCAATTCGGTCCTGCTCAAAAACTTACGACTCCAGCAGAACACTGACAGAAATGGAAGATATGGTATCTCTATTGCCTTTCCCCACTTCCCCACCATCTCCAATCATGATGGGGCGTTAGTAAACAATATTTTTATTTCCAGTTCAGTCCAATCCTCAATAATCTGTGTCCACCATTCCATTCCCCATTAATAACTGTAATCAATACCACAGTCCCATAAATCCCGGACAACAATTCCATCATCAGCCCAATACATTTTCCCGCGAGTGTGCTCTCCTTCCTCCACCCCTTCCCTTTTCCTAGTTGCTAATTCCCCCCCCAAAAAAACAAATCCAGTCCAAACAAACATCAACTTCCGGTTCAGTTCCTATTTTTATTTTTTCTCCCGGAGTATTTATCTGATTGTGGGAATGTGAATTCATCCCGGTCCGGCATTTTCCTTAATTTATAGTACGTGAGGGTCAGCAGCGATTCCATCGGTAATCGTTATCAGTTTCCTTCCGCGGACCTCGAATTGAGCCTCCTTTCCTCACTTTTTTTATTCCTTACCTGGAGAAAGTTTTTTTTGTCCTTTTGGTGTACTATTTACTTTTTTCTTCCTTATTTTTCTCCACTAAAACTAAAGTGAGACACTTATTACTTGACTCGACTCACTAATCCATTTTGTACTTACCTTGTCACCGTTACTGCCTCCAAGCACGGAAGGATTTTTCCCCTTGATGCATACGTATTTTCACCTCAGTTGGGTAGATTGGAGTTGGAGTTTTTGAGGGAGCTCCTATTGAACTTATCTCAATCACCAGGATTCAGAGAAGGAGAAAAAACTTCTATCGTGCTTTCTACTTATCGAGAAAGTTTTTTCCTCGCCATTGTTGTTCCCTCTCCCGCTTATCGTTTCCCAATACTTTATCGCATCTCATGCTCCTACTCTGGGAAGGGAAAAATCGGCCTCGGATATTGGAATGGGAAGCCTTAATACGTTTAAGTAAGCCGTTACATTACGACAAAGACTTATTCCCACTCCAAGGTCTATATTCCAACTCCGCTTTGGATCGTTTGCCTTGGTCGACTCGACTCAACTTTGTTTTCTTATTGGGGACCAGACCAAAGTAGTCCTGGTCCTGGCCGAGCCAGGTTGAAAAATTGCTTCCCATTCTGCACTCTTTTAACTCAGGCAAATTGTCTAGGAAAAAGAGATCCATTTGCTACTAGTGCCCTAAGAGCATATCACTCACTCACTCAGTCAGTCAGTTCCTTACTTCCTTCCGATTCCACTGGAGAAATTGTCCCCCCATTTGAATCGAGAGACTAGAATCTAGAATCTCCGTCCATGATTGTATCCTTGCTTCAGTCAACTTTGGCCATCAAACCGGATATACAAGACTCCACTGAGGAGAATGGCAAAAGTTACCCCTTTCACTTGATCGATTCAATAGCCAACTCAACACTCACCAGATCAGAGCAGACCTTTCCCCTTTAGAGTCCCCAATAGAATTTTCCCATTTCCCCATCTATCGATTCATTTCTTCATTCATTCATTGAAACACGACTCATTGAATTAGTGCAATAAAAGGAGGAGGGAAGCAGTATAGCCAGAGCCGGAGGGACTTTTTGATCTCCTCATCCTTGAAAAACTTTCTCCAGATGAACTTGTTCCCTTCAAAGGAGAGCCGAAGGGCGATCTTGTTCCATGAGTGCAATCAATGCAATGCATGCACCATAGCGCCATGCATCCTTCCTTCCTTCCTCCAGACCCAGAACCAGACCTCGAGATCCTGAAACCCTGATCCAGATCCTGATCCGGAGTGGCTTTCCACGAAAATTCATTTTCCATCTAGGTAGTTTGTACATAATGGTGGGTCTCCAGTCCCCAACAAAATGGGATGAGGGTGCTCCCACATTGAAGCAAAGGGCAATTCAGACCGTTATAATTTTTCCAGAACCTCGAACTTCTACTCAACCCGCACATAGCCAATCATCATTACCATTACTCCTGAAATGTGCAATTTCATTTCACTCCTGCAAACTCGCTGAAATATCGGGGAGGAATGAATGCATTGGTGGCATGCATAAATTTTCCCAGTTTCCCCCACCTTAGGAAAAATTGGCATGGCATGGCATAATGGCATGCTAACAAGTCTAATTGTACGTCTAATGCATTTTACGACAGACCCCAAAACCTTCCCCGAGATTTTCCACGAGTCTCGAATCGAATCACGAAAATGGGAAAACGCGTCGAAATTGAAGTTCGAACCAGAGCAAATACTCACGGAGGATCGGGTTTCCTCTCGCGAAATGATATGAATTAGTGTGGTCTGGTCTGGGTCTGGGGTCTAGTGCGAATTTTCCCAAAAAATGGGATTATTTTGCCAAGCAAACAAAGCCAATTCGGTCTCCTTCTCGGCTCCAGTCTCTTCATGGCTTGGGTTGGCGTGGCGAGTGGCGACCTAGGAGCGTCAGTCCACGGAAAATTATTATCATTATCGGGAATAAAGTCGTCATAACCATACGTCAGGCATTATTGCATGCAAAAAAAACAAATCTACCAACTCCCCCGTCTCCCTCCAGCGATGGAACGGACGGGGCATGTGACATGAACTTAACCGATAAAATATCCCTTCCTTCCCGAATCCCCCTTTTCCCCCGAGTGTACACTCTCACTCACTCATGTTGTGGTTTTTTTTTGCTGGATCCGATTTTCTCGAATCCATTTGGATCGTTCGCTGCGCTGTGTTGTGCTCTCTCTGAGTAAATATGTGATATTTGCTTATCATATTACTCACTTTTATTTCTGCGGTTTTCGCTGGAGAACGTGCGTGGGGATGTGGATTGGATTGGACTGTATGGATACATTTGGATTTTGGGGATATGGTGATTTGTAAAAGTCGTGGTTAGTTCCTGAATCCGAATTTCCACTCACTCACTCAAGCCCCCCAGACTTGACTCATGACACTTGCATTTTATTATGCCAACAGTTACCGGATACGGTGGAGAGTGGATACTTATTTTTCTTTCTCGCGTCCTGGGAAAATGGCAAAAAATTATGGTGGGGGTATTTATTTTATCCCCTCAGCCTAGTGGGAACTGGACTGGACTGGACTGGTAGTGTTTTGTGTTTTTTTATGGAGAATGGCACTGGAACTGGAACTTGGTGGAAGGAGAAAGCTTGTTTTGATGTTGTCTCCCGTTTCATTTCTTCACGGTTGGTGGTAATGGCCAGCCAGTGAGCGAGTTTTCCATTCCTTTCCAGAGCCAGAGCCCATTATATTGTATTCCGTGCACACAACAACATCCGATTTTTCCTCCAGTAGACTCACTGGACAACATTTATAATGGACTTGTTTTCTCTCAACCACCCGGACATGGACTCCACTGCTCCACTGGACTTGGATCTGGATCCTTTTTTCCTGATGCATTAAGCTCATTCATGCGGAACACTGGCTGGGTGTACGTGTGTGCACGCAATCTGTCAAAAAGTTGACAGCCCCAGTTTGTACCCCCCCCCCCATCTCCTTGGTGGTGGTGCGGTGCGAAGAGGGGAAAATGGCCTGATACGGAAGGCTGCCTTTTTATGGAAAGCTGCTTCAAGAAGAAAAAATACTTTCCAGGGGACTGACTACAAGCTCGAAATATGCGCGTACTTGTACTTATTTACAAACAACTCCATGAAAGCATGCTGGAGAAACTGGAAACATTCTACTGGAACTCTGGAAAATTTTTGCTAGTGATGCATGCCCCTGGATTGGACTGGATCGGACTGGACTGGAGTGATAAATTGGCTTGTAATGATGAAATCATTCAAGATGGAATGAAGCAGCGAATAGCAAATCGCATGTCATTATTCCGTTAACAAAGCGCCATTTAAAATTCCCCAAAACACACGATCCCTTATTGACTCGTTGATGACTTAATCACCACCTGCCCAATCAATTTACTTTATCGGGTGAGTTATGTCCCAGCGTTTGCCCATGGGAATAGCGCGCTTTCCACTTGAGTTTGGCTGTAGGTTGATCGAGTCGAGCCATAGGGAAAATGAACAAAATCCTGGAGGAAATTTGTTTATCCCTATTTATTCCATTAACCCTTTAACTTTGAGGAGAAAGAAAGGCCGTTCAAAGCGGAACCTTCAGAAGTGCCATTATATTCCAGTTTAACTTCTTCCCTCCAGAATAAAAAATCCGTGGAGTTTTTTTTTCGCTCCGGAAGTTTTCCAAAGTGGATGGATGCCACTCGCACCACAGCCCTTTCGTCTCCCACTTATTCAGTTCATCGAGATAAATATGAGGGGTGGTTTCTAGGTGGGAAGTTGAATTTCCTGATTTAATTTGCATCTCTTTACACAAAAATCACTAATCCAACTCACAACTCCGGAGGAAGAGGAAAAAACTCCGCTCAAGAAACTTTTTTTGTCTTCAGAACTTCCAAAAAAATATTCAAGCCATTCGAGTTTCGATTGGATGAAGGGCACGTCAAAGAAATGTGGTGCTAGCGCTCCTAGTTCCCTATTCCTTTCTTCCGAGAAAGAGAGTGACAGAGCTAAATAGCCCAGTCAAGTCACATTTCTTGAGGGGCTCCTTCCTCGAATAATCTCCATTCACCTTCCCTCTCCCCTCTCCCAAGTAAAGTAGGACGGGGTTCATTATTATTCCCCGGAAAAAGTGGGAGTGGGAGTTTTCAAGGATCCCGTCAACTTTTTTAAAGGAGCGGAGCATAAATAAATATTCTGGAAAAAAGTGAATATTAAGTTTTTTTGGAGCTCACCCCACCATAAAAATGACGATGTCCGGGTCCGTTCCAAGAATCATGGGGAAGAATGGATCGAGTTAACTTTTCTTCTTTTTTTTCTGGGGAAAAGTTATAAATCAGTTGCGTGGTGTGTGCATGATCATCATTTTTTCGGAGTAAAAATGATACAGGGAAGCTTAAAAATGAATACAAGAGCCCAAGTCTGGGTTTTTACACGTCCTTACACCAGCCCATCCTTAAAGACCAAGAAAGTAGATATGAAGGCACCAAGTAACCACCAACAGCACGAAAGTGAGTATATTTAACTTGGACGCCAGCAATGGAAAAGTAGGTCTATTCCAGGATTTTCTTCATGGTAGATATGAACTGGTTTATTTGGGTTTGGATCCAGCTAATCCAGCACAAGTGCGGGGTCAAAAGTTGAAGCGCAATAATATAATAGTTTGATAGTTCGATAATGATTGAAATAAGGAATGGGGAAAGGTGATACCATATCGTTTTCATTTCAATTTGTAAAAAACCAAATCAAGTGCCCATCATTGCTTTCTCGCTCATTCCCGTTTGCGTGTAAAGTGCACCCACACTCTTAACGGCTTCATTGCTCCCACCTCTTTATTTCTTTCCTCCGCACCCCAACTCAAACCCTCCATTTCTATCCAGATCTGTACCACACCTCCATAACATATTCGCTTCTCACTCAGTTAAGAACGTTACTTCTACTCCTTCTCCATGTTTAAGTACTTTTCCAGCATTTTAGTCAGCTTATTTCCCCATCCCTTCCCCTACTCACTTACTCACTTACTTATATTCTTATTCCATCTTTCAAAAACTTTCTGCTACGCTTGCCTTCCTTCTTGGAAATGATATCCTTGTTAGTTTGATGGCTTGGCTCAGCATCAGCATCAGTTTCTCGGAGTTTTTTTTACTTTCTCCCGAATTATTTTTCCACGTGCATCATGCATCCCCGGAACGAGGAATTCCTCTAGTTTTTTTTCAAGGTAATCCGTCTCCCTCCTCCACTTGTTTTTTACGGTTCCCGGTGCCAAACCCGAAACAATCCAAGTATATAGTCTCCTGACTTCTGTTCCGTGTTCCGTCGAGGAATGACTGATTATGTGAAGTTGAAGTTGAATAAAAATCCATTAAGTAAGTAAGTAATACTTAATTCTTTGAAAGAGAATCACTTTTTGAAAAAATCCTCCTCCGAGAAAACAATTTCCCCTCAAGTCTGAAGACAACATTCACAACTGGAGTTGGAGTTTCTTCCTTGATTTAATGTAGAATAAAGGCCCGGATCGGAGTTTTCTGAGCGTATCCGAATCCACTCTTCCAAATCGAAATGGCCTTGCCCTGAATGCTCAATGAACGTACAGCATTTTTCATTCCATTCAGGAGGGAACTCTTACCGGGAACTCACTTTCTCCTTTTTGCATTTTATCATTTCCTCCTCACCTTGAATTATTAATCGACCTTAGATTCTTGCTTCACATAAGCACCGTCTTGCCTCCCCGTTCCTCAGGTTTCACTTCACGGACACCGAGTCCGGTTCGACGATGGATTCTTCATTCTTCCATCCCTGCTTGAAAATATGCATACGGATTACCAAATGCAATCCTGAGTGTTTTCCCCCGCTCCCGGGTGACGTATTGAATGGCGGAGCCGATAAAAATTAAAAAGAATGCTGTGCCATATGCCATTCATTCCATCTTCATGCCGTCATCCGCATCTTCCCACGGAGCTTTTTCCCCGAGAGGGAGGAAGCCAGCCGCATCAATGCAAAAGTTCACGGTTAGGAGCGGTAGCGGTGCAGAAAGCCTCAGTGGGGGAAACCTGCATCGGGATCGGGATCGTGATCGTGACAAGCATCGGAGTCACAGTTCACCCAAACTCAATTAAAGAATTGGCTGGGTGGAGGATGAGTTGAGGTGAAGCCACTCTGCCATTTCGATAATGGGAGGGATCCAGTGTCGAGTCACTGCCATAGTGAGTCCTAGTCCGCTGGTGATATTGCATATCCCGAGGAGGAAGGTGACTTCTGGTTCCACAGCCTCAGAATTTATTATCAGGCTGAGGCTGCCTCCCTTCCTAATTTACCCATATTGAAATTGAGCGCGTCTCCTGAATAATTCCCGAAAAAAAACTCGCGGGGAAGAAGAAGAGTCGGAGTGGAGTGGAGTGGAGTGGAGTGGTGTGGTATACCGTATCCATTATTATTTCAGAAGAACAAAAAAATATCAGCCCTAATGGCCCTTGAGTTTTTTCTCCATCGTCATCCAGCTTCTTCTTCACTCCAGGAAAAAGTCATAAACCTTGAGTTGGTGCTGGTGCCTCATGCACCCTTTTGTTCCCAAGTGAGGAATAATACAGCCACATTTTTTATTCAGGGGATGTCGCTCCCACATTTCCATCCGATGCTTTTCAACTCGGAGCCAATTCATAAAACCAACCTTAAGACAATGGCACTCACTCACTCGGTGAGATCGGATCGGAGGAGGGAGAATAAATATGCATTCTCATCCTTTCAAACGGCATCGTTTGCTTTGAAGGGGAAAATTGGAGAAAGTTAAATCTGTGGCAGATGAGTACCCTTCCTCATGCTAATCAGTGTAATGGCTGCTGCGTAAAGTGACATCGGTCCTTTGATAAAGGTTTCATTTTGAATTCATGAATGAAGAAATTTGAACGCGGGAAAAGACTGCGATGCCTAAAAACAGTTTGGATACATTACTGCAATTTCAATGGACGGATAGATTATTACTGTGTACTATGTATTATTTCTGTCAACATTTAACATTTATACCTTCAGCAGGGTCACTCATTAGCATCAACGAAATTACAGCGAGCGGATGAAGTCGTTTTAGATTTGAATTCTTGTGCAACGCTCGCTCATTCAATCGATTTTTTCTGGGATTTACGTTTTGAATGGATTTGACTTTTATGGAGAAATAATAATAATCATCTAATGTCTTGAATAAATATAAGCCATAAATAAATGATGGAGTATTAATTATGATTTTGTTTTCCGTAATTTCCAGATGTGAACATGGTGGCGGAGCCGAAGTCTCATCAGACTGGGAGGAAGCGGCAAAACATTGCGAAAACCGGGAACGACTGGTAAGTGGATACCACAATGCTCAATTTTCCCTTTCAAACTGGCAATGGATATATTATTCTTGCATTAGAGCATCCATTTAATATGCCTCACTATTTTCTAATTCAATTGGAGAATAAGAGCGGATTTTTTGCTTCAAAGGGCCACTGTATGACCTTTTCATTCACCTTGTTAGAAAGTTGATCAGAGCACTGGCACAATTGTCACAGAAATTAAATTGATTGATCAAGGAAATCAGATTCGGGTCGGCTCTTAATCTCGGCTCCCGGATGAATAAAATCACTGAGATCTCTTCTCGGGTCAGGTCCGGATAAGATTGATTTACCAAACCGTGGTACTTAATTAGATCTACCTTTCTCCTTCATTTCACGTTTTCATTTATGTATCAATATCAACCCCAACATTATAATCACGCGATTCTGACAAGCGCGCATTGTACACTTCCATGCTAGGGGGAAGAGATAAAAAAGGAGAGTGGCAGGGGCTCGCGATATCTCGTTCAATTCTGACGCCTCCGAGAGGAGTTTCCCCCTCTGCCGCACACTTCCCGTCATAATTTCCCGCAGAAATGAAGGCTCTCCAAATCAGTGCTCCACTTCACTCATCATCATCTCACCTCCTCCTCCTCCGGACGAAGCACTGCCTCACTCGACATCGAAGTTGATGTTCTTTGTTCAAGAAGTGAAGTGTGAACGAGGGAAAAAAACTGTTCAAAAACTCCAACTTCTCACACATTTTTTTGGCTCGTGTGCTTCAGATCAAAGAGAAAACGTCTGTCATAGAACTCACAGAACGGAAGGAAGGAGGCATGCCTCTCAGGCATCATTTATTTATTTGGGATGGAGGGTCCAAAAAAAGTGCTAAATAATGAGTATCATTTTTTACACTCTAAAAATACCCGGAAACGCTCAAAGCAACGACAACGAGGAGACTGGCAGACATTGACGCACCCGATCTCGATAAAAAAAAATATAATAATATTCCATGCCATTCCATTCCATGTAAATTAACCATTCAATCCCTCCAAAGTTGCTCCGTATAAATATGTACCTACTTACTTGCTGAGTTAATGTGATGGGGATGGCTTTTTTCCGGGAAAAAATAAATTACTTGGAGTAAATTACGCATCATGCATATTTAGGAGGAGTGAGTAATGCATCCCGTAAATTCCCGATCGTACCGCGTACCACGGCACAAGGGAAAACGGAAGCGCTCAGAAGTCAGCTCAGAAGAGAAGCTAAATAGAGCCAGAGCCCGTGTAATAAAAATCAACAAGCGTTACGGCATCGGCTTCAGAAAAAAGCAGTCAGTCAGCGCCTCCCTTGTCGAAATAAGTATTTTACCCAGAGAGAAGTACGTTGTCGTTTGTCGTTGTTTAGGAATGCTCTTAATGCACCCGCGTGAAGTAGTGCACTCGCTAGTGAAGTGATTGATTGATATGGAGGGGATAACTTAAAAGAGGTCGTAAACTAAAAGGAAATATTGATGCGAGCTCTTTTTGAATTCAGACTGAGACTGAAGATAAAATAGAAGGCGCATATTTCCTTGCATTATTGTCACGGGTTTACTTGTAGATTTTGGTATTAGGGATTTTTACAATGAAAATTGGAATAAAACAATTCAAAGATTTAACCGGATTTTTTGTTTATTTTCTTGCAGGGACTACTACTACGACAGGTAAGCTGAAAGGATGGCCGTAGGTCAATATTCGCTTCAGTGAAAAGTTATTATTACGCTTTCTTACGTTATGAGCTCAGAGGCATTTATTTCCCCTAAATATTATTCAACTTTGAATTTAAATATAACCATCCATTATAACTTCGAAGGAAACCATATTTTAGTTTTCCATCATGTCGATACTCGATACTATTTATTTCTGCTCCTTTCAACAAAATCTGTCTTGAGTAGAATCATCAAGTTGAGGCTTAATTAATTTATGGACGTTGATATTTCAATCCGGCGATGATTTTTTTCTGTACATTTTGTAATTTTTAGCTAAATACAATGTGTTTTTTTGTTTCTTTTCCAATCCTTTGTATTTTATCCCTGAAATGATCATTTTTAAAATATTTTTCTCGACAGTATTTTTTCAGATGAGATGAGATCAACAATGTGACCAACATCACTTTCGCAGACGGAGTGGTCATCACGCACACGCATCATCCAGTCAGATTCAGTCACTGATTTTTAGGAAAAATAAGTATACATATGGCTCGAGTGTATTTTTTCATGAGATTCATTTTGATTTTGAGTTTTTCCCAGGGAATAAGCTACTATTCCGGTGAAGTTTTTATTTTTATTTTGGACTTTTTAAGCTGTGTGAGATGAGAATTCGGCCTTTTCCCATCTACATCTCAAATAAGTACTTTTGCACTCGTACTGTTTCAATATTCGCAAACTACTCAATTCATTTTTTGTTTGGCTCTTCGGAAAGCGGCCACGTTCTCCTTCAGATTTCAACTCGTGATAATGGCGGGAACGAGAACAATGTTTTTTGCATCCCTCTTGAGTCTCAGGATTTGTTCATTTGCTTAACCCTAATTCCCCAACATTTGTGCCCAGCTGTGCTGGTTTGTTCGGGAGGGGGTAAAGAAAGAAATATTAAATTTCCGTCCACTTCCCCACACCACGAGAAATAGAAACAATAAAAAATCGAAGTACATTTTATTTATTTACTACCGCATTTTTTTCCCTTGTACTTCTCAACTTCAAGTTGTTCTTGTTCGGTATGTTCATTGGCAAAATTATCGGGGGAACACATGCAATAACTCTTGGGCTCAAGGAAACGACTAAATCCCTCCTTCATTCAAATGAGCTAAAATGCTAATGGTGGAGCCAAAGGGTGTCTTCCGGATCTCTCTTGAGTGACAGGGGTACTAAGTACTAAGTGGGGAATGATTGATTTTTCCCCAATTTTCTTGCGTGATGTTCCCCCTCGCTCGCTCATGTTACTCATGTACTTATAATCAATATGGTACTAAGTACTAAGTGGGGAATGATTGATTTTTCCCCAATTTTCTTGCGTGATGTTCCCCCTCGCTCGCTCATGTTACTCATGTACTTATAACCAATACATTATTTTACACGACCATACATATCCACGCATAAAAAGTGAGGAAGCGAGACGAAAGAAATATTCATATAGCACCCGATTCACTCACTCACTCACTTTCTTGCGTATTTACAAAGGGCAATTACACTTACACTTTTACAACCTTTCTGTCGCGTCATTACTCTCGGGGCCCCGGCCCTAAAAATTCTTGCAGGCGGCTGGCCGCCGTCTTGCTCTTGCTGGTTTGGTGGATGGATGTAAGGTTGGTTGGCGTTGGCATGATGGCATCACATCGTTGAGTCGCACTCGTCGTCTCGTCATTCATTTCCATGTTCATGCTGTTCCTCTCGCTTTTGTCTTCTTACTAATTTTCGTGGTTTTCCTCGGCTCGTTTTTATTGTCTCGCGAAAAAAAAACAAGAGGAGAGAAGTAGAGAGTTCATACAGCAAAAAGGTTATACTTTTCCTCCCAGGAAAGGGGAGCTTGTTACGGGATGAAAAATGAGACAACAACAATAATGTTTTTTACATTTCGTTAACCACAGTCAAAAAATAAATTGTTCTTGCATCGAATTCCGTGGCCAAGCAAGCATGTCCACTTCCATTCCAGCCCAATCCAATCCGAACCGAGCCAAGTCAAACGAAACCTAAAGCGATGCAATGTTTAGAACTCGGGACTCAGTTCGGTACCCACCAGTAAAAAAAATTGCATAAGGCAACAACAACAATATTTATTTTGTTATCAATAAACTCCAGTCAAATTTTCGAGTCAGGGCCAAAGCCATAGCTAAAAAATGAGGTAGGGATGTATGGGGAGCGATATATTTTTTTGCGTGAGGAACAGCTTTCGGATAAATGTTCCTAGGATGAGGAATAGCGATTTCTTCTTTTTACTTTGGGGAGGATATATCCTTACCCCAGTCAGCCCCACTAGTACCACTGCCATCAAGTATTAATAGGGTTTTTGGGGCTCATGAAAAATAATGAAGTTGAAATGTGAGCGGAGCTTGGCCGAA
>JAHZNH010001922.1:0-10094 GCA_027744355.1 Tyrannoseira gladiata | reverse complement strand
ATGGTAGTAGATGGTAGATAGGCAGTAGCAAAATGGTAGATGGTTAAGGTCTACTTGGATAAGGTTACGTTGGGTTTTACCTTCTTTGTTCCACCTGCGCCTATATGTAACGATTTAAGAGGTCAGGATGAAAGTCGAGGAAGGTTAATAGTAAAAATCTGCTTTAAGAATGAACATTTCAATGACAATGACAATTTTTGCATGTGACGAATTCTAATGGCAAAAAAATGGTTGACTTATCATCATGGGGCGAAATGAATATGGACGAATGGGTTTTTCAAGGATGAGAAGAAAGTACCGTTTAATTTTTACATGGAATTTAGCACAGGCACGCAGACATTTGCACAAGGATTGTCTGATTGGACAGACTGCTACACTGTTGATTAGTAATATAGTACAACGTTGTGTTTGATCTTTTACAGGAAGCGGACAAACTCTGAGAAAAAGAGACTTGAGCATAGGCTACGAATGGCTGGAATTGTGGAAGACGATGAGTTAGCAGATCGTAAATCCAAGGAAAACCTGCATCTTGACGATACAATATTTAATCTTCTGGGGTTACAAACGACTTCAACTGCGAAAAAAATTAATGAGTTAAACCCCAAGGAGGCTGATCAGGCTGAACCTCCTCCAGTCGCCGATGATGAAGAAGAACCAGCCGCTCTGGAAGAGCCTCCGGACAATCTAGAGACTCTTTCCTACGTAAAAAGATCAACTTCGAAGATGAGTCATACTGAAAGTGGAAGTAAGTCTACGTCTAGTGCATTACAGATGTATATGATAGTAATAAAAGACAACAATCAAGTTAATCGCTGTGTTAAACCA
Source organism: Tyrannoseira gladiata (assembly GCA_027744355.1). Taxonomy (NCBI): domain Eukaryota; kingdom Metazoa; phylum Arthropoda; class Collembola; order Entomobryomorpha; family Entomobryidae; genus Tyrannoseira; species Tyrannoseira gladiata. The sequence continues at coordinate 9,269 of JAHZNH010001922.1, read as the reverse complement.
TTGTGAATTTTTAGGGGCTCTCGAAGCCCGTACTGCGGTGTCTAGATTGAGGTTCGCCCTAACCTCATATTTGAGTATAAGACTGAGTCCAGTGGTCAATCATCGTGTTTTTGAATGGATTATCACGTCTTGCATCATTTGCAACACAGTATGCTTGGCCATGGAGCATCACGGTGCAAGTAATACACTAGAGGAAGCTTTGCGGATTGCAAATCGGGTAAGGATATATTGACTTTTATTAAGAGATGAGAATATTGAGATGAAGAGTTTCATTGTCCCACTGATTTCTCTGTTGAATTGCGAAATTCAGGTTTTCATGGCGGTATTTACCATGGAATGTCTCATGAAGCTTATGGCGCTTCAGGGAGACTATTTCCAAGTGAGTTGGAATATATTTGACATGATCATCGTCTTTGTGAGCTACCTCGACCTCGCTCTCTCTGAACAAGGTGGCAGACGGAGTTTAAGCGTTTTGCGAAGTCTGAGACTGGTATGTTCTATACAAATAACCAAATTGACGAAATACCTTATTTTTCTGAGATCAAAATAATTATTCTAAATACGTTTTTAATCTACATTTTATTTATTAGCTCCGAGTTTTCAAGTTAGCACAGAGCTGGGTAACGATGAAAGTGCTCCTGAACATCATCTACGCTTCTTTAGACGCCTTGGGAAATCTCTGCATGGTTCTACTAATCGTCATTTACATATTTGCGGTCATGGGTATGCAAGTGGTTGGAGATACATACACTTGGGCTGCCTTCGACGCAGAAAAACAACCATTAAAATTTCCAAGGTCAAATATTTCTTTTCCAATCGCACCAATTTATTTGAATAAAATTTAGTTTCAACTTTAATTTTTTCCCTCATGCGCATCTTAAAATTTAAATTCATTTTCAGGTGGCATTGGAGAAATTTCTGGTACGCATTCATGATGGTATTTCGGATTCTATGCGGAGAGTGGATAGAACCACTTGTTGAATGCCTTGAGGCGAAGGAAAACATTTTTGAAGATGATCCCGAGGCGAACATAAACTATGTACGTTTATATGAATAAAGAACAAAAAATCTCAGGAGAGGTGAGGTATGAAAAATGATGAATTGGAAGTAAAATTATCAATGACTTGTTGTAGGAGTACTCAAAATGTTTCGTCATTTTCGTTCCCGTGCTCGTGATTGGCAATTTTGTCGTCTTGAATTTGTTCTTAGCTTTGCTGCTCAATAGTTTCGATGCTGAAGAATTGAATGCCCAGCGAGAAGTACGGGAATAAACAGGAAAAATAATACTACTAGACTGTGTATGTATATTCATTAAATTATGCATTGCTAATCTGTTGAAAAATGAAAACTCATTTTAGAAAGAATTGGAGGCTAGTGGCAGAACGGAAAACTTGAAGAACATTGTGGGACTTATGATGACCAAAAAGAAAGATACCGGAGAGGGGGAAGCGGAAGTTGACGAGACCGACGATGAAGAAATGGTGAGAGGTTCCTTCAGTAGAGATGTGGTTGGGTCGAGAAAGTCGTATGCACCTCAAAAGCTTCAGGCTCAGAAGTCTAATGCTGCAAAGGCACAGGTATGTTTAATAAGTTTAATTATGCTTCAAGTTTTTATTTGTGAATTGCTTGCCTATTAAATATGTACTTGAAAAAACAGCCATAAATAGATAAGTAAATAAATCATACTAAACAGATATGAATGTTACGCTTTCCAGCCTAAGATATCAAAGTTTCAGACCCAAGAATCCGACAAGGAAAACAAACTCAAAGAACAGATGTCCCGTGCGAGGCACAAGGCAATCAGAAAAAGATTCATTGACGCAGTGAACCAAGTCATCCTGAGGATCAGAATTGAAATTGCGGAGAGGGCAATCGAAATAATGGAACATCACCAGCAAAAACGACGTCAGCAACCTGGTGTCTTATTGATGAATCCCGTCGGTGCTGATAATACCTTTGCCACTGATGTAAATCTGTTGTAAAAGAACATTTGAACAGAAATATTAAAAAATGCATGCTCTGGTCTAGCTCAATGATTTTATTTTTACAGGTCACTCCCGAGTCCTCAGATGATGAAAATCTCGTAGCGCCTGGAGATTGTTGCCATCACTCGGTGATAAACTTGTATAATCGTTGCAGACGTCCCACTCTCCGAAATAAAGTTTCAGGGGCTACGGCGTTCGAGAAGTTTAGGATGTTATGCGTCGCTCTCGTTAACCATAACCTGTTTGAATATAGCATTCTCCTTTTGATATTCGCTTCGAGTGTGACGCTCACCTTTGAAGATGTTCATTTAGATCAGAAGCCTTCATTGAGGGCGGGATTATGCTATGCGAACTTTGCGTTTACGGGAGTGTTCATAATTGAAATGATTGTCAAGATTTTCGCAATTGGAGTATGGGGCTATTTCACAAGTTCCTGGACAATTTTGGATGCCTTTTGCGTGGCCGTGTCATTACTCACGCTGTATTTTGACATATCCCTGGGTACGTGTGAAGGTGACAGCAATGCCAGATCAAAGAGTTTTGCAGGTCTAAAAGTACTGAGGACTTTGCGAGCCCTTCGACCTCTGCGCGCCATATCACGATGGCAAGGCATGAAGATTCTCGTCAACTCCTTGATGTACTCTATCCCTTCCATTTTCAATGTGCTACTGGTGTGCCTCCTCTTCTGGCTTATTTTCTCCATCATGGGAGTGCAGTACTTCAAGGGCCAGTTCTATAGATGTGTGGACGAAGAGGGTGAAATGGTGGACCCAAGCGTGGTTCCTAATAGAGACGTATGCTGTGCCAAGGCAGACACACATGGTTATTCATGGGCCAACACCATCTCCAACTACGACAACGTGCTCGAAGGTTACCTCTCCCTTTTACAGATTGCAACATTTGAAGGTTGGATGGAGCTCATGGAGTGGTCAGTGGATGCTGTTGGGTAATACTTTTAAAAAAATATATTTCAACATTAGTAACCCTATTTTTCCAGTTCTAAATTAGGAAAAATTCTTTAACGCGTGAATTGGGTTTTTTATGATATATTTTTTACATTCTTTGATCAGGGTGGACCAGCAACCCATATATGATTACCAGATTTCAGCTTACATTTACTATGTAGTCTTCATAATTTGCGGCAGCTTTTTCGTCCTCCAACTCTTCATTGGAGTCATCATCGACAACTTCAACACACTGAAAAAGAAGTATGAAGGAAACATGCTGGAGGTTTTGCTCACTCCCAACCAACGGAACTATTATATTGCGATGAAAAATCTCACGAAGAAGAAGCCACGACGGGTAATTATGCGACCGAAGAACCCTCTCGCAGCATTCTTTTATGATGTTGCGATGAGTAGGAAACTAGAAGTGGCTATTCTCACCATAATTTGTCTAAATATGGTGGTGGAGGCGGCAGAAACTGTCAACACAGGGCAACTACATCGTCATATTCTGCGTGGAATCAACGTATCCTTTGCTACGGTCTACTTTTTAGGTATTAAAAATTTGATATGTTTGTTTGCTATAAAAATTTAATTTCTGTTTTAGAATCAGACTAATTTATTGCTTTTGTTTATTTTTTATTTCCCGCATAGAAATCCTCATCAAATTCGCAGGACTTGGAATATTCTACTTTACGAACCCGTGGAATGTTTACGATTTCGTGTTGGTGGTGGCGTCAGTCAGCGTCATTTATTTTGAAGACTTGTCAACCGCTCTACCTATCCCCCCAGCAATGCTCCGCATAGTGCGTATAGTTCGAATAGGGAAGATGCTTCGATTGGTGAAAGCTGCTCAAGGCGTGCGACAGCTCCTTCAAGCATTGGTGGTCTCCCTCCCTGCTCTCTTCAACATTGGTGCACTTCTCTTCCTAATAACTTTCATTTACGCAATTTTGGGAATGTTTGTGATTGGGGCAACACCAAGGGTGATGGCCATCGATGATGTGTTCAATTTTGAAACGTTCCTTGGCTCGTGTCTCATGCTTATCAGGTAATTAAATTATTTCTAACAAACAAACTAACAAACCATTGAAGTTTACAAGGTCATTTTACAATCATTATTATTGTCGCGGAATGTGTGGCATTTTCCATATTTTTAGGGCTACTGGCTACTTTAAGAAAAGTAGAAGAAGACCAGCAGAGCTTCACTCTGGCTGGCAATTAAGACTAGTTAGGGAAATTAGTCTCGAGTGGCGTGATCCTTCCCTGAAAGGTGAGGAGAGTGACAGCCACAAGTCAACCCAAGGAGGGTTCAAGGTTGGTCGTAGCCAACATAGTTTTGAGGTGGTGATGAGCACCACACTCGCCTCGTATGAAGCGTAGGAATCGGACGTGCGACCAGAGTGTGCCGTCAGGCTAGGAAAGATTAAATTTCTAGTATTTTTTGGTTTATGAATTTAAGACCCGTGGGGCATTTTGTAAATATTAACCATTTTAGTTGGTTTGTAAATAAAGTTAACCAAGATTCAAAATAATTTAGACGCGCACCGTCATCCTGTGATCGTTCCTATAGTCGTTAACCACCGCGAAAGTCGCTGACAGGGATTGGCATATGCAACATTGGCTTAGAACCCCAGTGGTGTCATTTCATAACGCGACAATTATTGTTGTTGTTGTTATTGTTGTAAAAAATGCTGTATTTAAACATTTGTTTCAGAATAATGACAGCCGCTGGTTGGAATGAAGTCTTGGACTCTTTGACCCTCGTGTATCCGGAATGCGGATCATACAGAACCATCGAATGCGGCGAGCCAGGAGAACCAGATTGTCCCGATCGAGCCATAGTGGTGGCATACATTTGCTCCTACCTGATCATTACGTATCTCGTTCCTCCAGGCAATGGAAGATAGAGAACAATGCTGCCCTTGTGATCCAGAGGGCTTGGAAGAAGTTTCTGGCTCGAAAAAATGATGTAGTGAAGAAAGTTGAACATGGAACGCAGACCAGGCGCAGTCTTCTTGAAGAGACAAAGTCCCATGGTGGGTTGGGGCACATGATGAATCGGCTCGGGAATCTGCATGTAAGTCCTAGCTCAACAACAGCCGGAGTGAGTACAGTCAGAACAAGCACTACCTAATTGATGATGCGTTGTTAGGTAAGTTGATTTAACATTTAATAATTGGTGCGCTATTCACTTTCATCAAAGATGTTATGAAATGCAATTAAATCATTTGATTCATTTTGTAGAGATCACTCTAGGAAATCTAAACCATTTTAGATACAAACGCAAATTGGTAGCGGTCAAATCGAGACACATATAGAAAAAAATACAGTCGCATAAATATAATGAATACATATAAAAGAATAAATACTTACATATATTTCATGCGTTAGTAAATGCTATAAGGAGTATGTAAATATAGACAAACCCTCGTTCACGCGTAACATTTGTTTAATTTACTCTGCCTACCACCAATTTCATTGCATTTCCCAACTGAAATAAAACCCTGCCAAGTGTGGCTTCAAAAAAGTGCTTATAACAAAATGAAAATCTACGATTTTGACCATCATGTAAAGAATCTATAAAATCCTGGTTTAAGTTTAAGAGAAAATTTCATTCATACGTTCTACATAAATTATATTTTATTTTAGAAGGTGTAATTACTCATTTTGGTTCCTCAGAAAAAAATCATTTACAAATTGAATTTGACTCTCCGCAAAAGTGATTTACAACCATGAGCTTATTTCTTTTCCTTGATTTATAACTGGACTTTACTACTTACTTCGTATATAGCCAACTTGATCATGAGCAATATGATCGCTGTGTGCGAGAGACGTAGGTAGATAACTCCACGATTTTAATTCACTTCATTTAAATAGTAATCTGAAAAAGTGTTGATCATAACCGCCAAAGCAGTTTGACATCGTAAATTACAACATTCCGAATTCATTTGTGCCCTGCGACGACTGACCGAGTGAGTTGAGGATTAGTACATACGTGTGAGCTGGGTAGGTAGGAAAATGTGTTCTTAAAGGAGAGGTTGTTCTTTCCCTCCCTCCTTCTTCTTGCAGTCAAAACCGGCAAGTTTTTTTCGCATCCACGGGGGTGAGAATTGTTCCATTGTTTTGAACCACAAAGTGTAAGCAGGAGTCCACGAAATCCCGCTGTCCACTAACCAGACTAACGATAGCGAAGTGATGGACTACGCCTGTGTGGAGGTTTGCCTGGTTGGTTAGATCATCATCCATTTTCACTTGACTTTACCTCTGAAATCTGATTGACCCAAAATATAGCGCATATGCAATTCAAAACTCAAATCATATCACATCTCAATCAAAAAAAGTGCAATGACTGACTTTGCGAAATTTCACTCACTGACACACTAGAGTATAATTACACATACTTTCCCGGAATTTATATCGAGTCCATATTAAATCTACTCAAGTCTAGTATTCATTCTGAAGAGTGAAAAGATCTTTATCAGGATTCAATGCATTTTTTTTATAATGCATCAACTCTAAAACCTACTTTTTAGCTGAGTTTTATTAACCTAAAGTCAACACAGAAATCAATATTTGACACAGCACAAACCAACAAAAAAAACGATTCATCAGCGAAGGGTAAATATAGTATAAATACCTGCCCTTGACCAAGACCAACCCTAGTTCCACATTATTGAAAGAAAGGCTTCAGTGTAAAGACGAGTTTTCCCTTGAAAATTTTATGTGTAAAAAATCATCATTATATGCACTATAAAAACCGTTCAGCGTCTCCCTTCCATTTTTATAACCTGGCCAAACAACATTAAATTATAGATTTATTTGGTTTAAATGGTCACCGTCATCTTGTTGGTTTGCTCTTTTTAAAAAGAAAAGTCTTAGTTTTTCTGTGCGATTGTCTCAATCCTAAACCCAGTCTACCGTTGTTGGGAAGTTGGATGGATGACGTGTTGTTTTCTGAATGAAGATGAAGATCTGAATCTCTTTCTTTAGAACAGCATTTTTATTTTTTACCTTCCTAATTCCTAATTGGCTATGCCATATCTCCACTATTGCGTCTACATGTCCTCTCGCCTGTTTCACTTCTCCACGTCAGTTTTCATTTCACTACTTTTGCGCAATCCTCTTCCAAAATCAAATTTTTTATTATGGTTGTAGAGTTGTAGTTGTAACGGATGAGTGTCTTGAGGAAATAAGCAAACTTTATGCTTTAAGTGGTAGCCTTCAGTAAATAAGGGTTTGTGAAAGGGTTCTTGTCTTGTTCTTATTGTTATTGACTTAATTCCCCAGACAATTTTTTGCTGTTCGATCCGACCAGGACGACCCCACCACCACCTCGACTGACCGACCAACATACATCATCCATTTATTATGATTTTGCCATTGTTTTTTACGAAGGGTCATAAAATCGGCATATTTTAAAGCAAACAAGTGTCATAAAACGCTGCACTTTAGGAGCCTCTACTACTGCTGAGGTGAATGTCTATCTTACTTATTTCGCAGCAGTAGTAGTGTGGCTCCTAGTCATCTATGAGAGATATCTGTATTTTGCGAGGAAAAGAGTCCATTTCGATTCATTGTCATTGTCACATTCAGCCATTTTCACCTGTTCCTCACTCACAAACAAAGCAAGACAATAATTGTAGTTGGGGTAAGGTGTACGCCTGCCTACTCGGTCGAGAAAAAAGTGTATCCATAAAATCTCTGAAAATATCACCATTTTACCAGTCAAAAAACACAAACAAGCTTTGCTTGCCGTCATGCGCACACGGGAAAAAGGGTGTGGATTGTGGATTGAATCGAATTGATTTTTGTACCACACTCACTAGCTCACAATGACAGTAATGCGCATGCATACCATTTCAGAGACAAAGAACTTTTCCTTGGTTTTTTATCCGCAGCCCTCGGAAAAGAGAAAATATTATTTTGAAGACAATAACTGTGAAAGATGATGACGATAATGATGATTCAACCTGAAAATGATGGTGATGACCACGGCTATCTCAAGCCGTAAAAAAGCACTTCACTACTCCACTCAAGCAGGTAAAATATAAAAATGATTAAATTCTGCGAGCTCGACTGATCTAAGCGAAGCAATGCCAAGCTCTAGCTGAAGAGAAATGTAAATAATGAATTCAATTTTTCATTTAAATCCTGACAATTGTTTTTTTCTTAGGCAGCGACGCAAGCACCCCAGCAGTAAAAAATCACTTATCCTCATTGAAATTCTCACCAGATGAAAATCAATAGAATATAAAATAATGAGAATCAGAATCAGCCTAAGACTCATCTTCTGAACAATGCAATGGGATGGAGCTTCATCATCATCGCTTCGCGGTAAGTAAGAATGCTCACATAAAATTATTTATTTATTTTGATATTGAACTTCTGAAGAAGCATCCCAAAGATTTTTATGGGGAGCTACTGCAACTGCCAAAAAGTATCACTCATCGAAGGATTTTTTTTCGTCTGCGAGCATCAAGTAAATAAGTAGCTAAGTTTTGTTTACGTCTAACTAACCAACTCTTTTCCCTATGTACGTTTTGTTATTATTATGCATGAGGCAAGGCTGAAAATGAATGAGTGGGGTGAGGACCCTTATTATGCATCATTTTATCCTGAAGTGATGTGAGCTCCAAAGAATTTTTCAGATTCAAACTCATTTTTCAAAAAGAACTTAATATGCTTGCCCGTCTCGGTGTCTTTCATTTAGCCTTCCCGGGATCCCGTATCTGCATCCATGTTCACCCATCAGTCACTCATTCAAGAGAAGTAGAATGGAGGTTTGATTTTAAATGCAAAATTAAATCCATGCACCCATCCCATCCGATTGTTTTCCCCGGAATGTAAATAGTTGTAGTTTGTGGTTGTAGGCAGCGATTCCTGAACAGAAGCTGCTACTGCTCCCTCACTCACTTCACTTCTTCAATTACTTGCATGAGCTCTTGTCAATCGCCTCAGATTCAGATTGAGATGGAGAATCGTCGGAGTATTTTCACCGTGCACGCATCACAGAACCCTGTCACTTTGAATGTTTGCAGTGCGCTTCACTTCTCAAACAAAATCCCTGCATGATTCCTTGGTGTAGCGTGTCGCACTCTAATCAGAGTTAGTTTTGTTCGGAGATAAAAAAAAATTACTAAACATCTGCTATCATATCACATCACATCATCGTCTTCTCTCCGAAGTAATGTATTAAAAGATCAGGGGGAATAAATACTGCAAAAACGAATAGTGATGAGATGCTATGGCTTGGCTTACCCCAGCCAAAGACTGATAGATAGAAGATAAATACATAGATATGCTGGCTGGTGCAAGTGCAAACATTGTTAGAATAGTT
>JAHZNH010001921.1:0-15284 GCA_027744355.1 Tyrannoseira gladiata | reverse complement strand
TTGTATTCTCTTCATTCATAAAACATCTTTGAATGAACCTCGTTCTCGACCAGGTAGTCTTGGGAGTCACGGTCTGAGGAAAAGCCCGAATGCTCTTTATTCACAATGGATCATTATTTTTTCCCTTGCTTTGTCACCTTAATATATTATTTACTTCTTTAAGAAATTCTCGGGTGCGATAGTAATTCATGAAAGCAGTAGCACCATTTAATCTAGTCCGGCTCTCGGGGACGTCGCCCATCGTTAATACAATTTCATTCATTGAATGAAAGGTGTTTATAACTTTAAGGAAAACCCTTAACCATATTTATGATTGTCAGAATGAACTGCACCCAATAATTCGTATTTTTTTAAAGGGCTTCCTTTCATCCATTGCAGTAATAATTTCTGGCTTGGAAATTTTTTCTAAAAATAAGTAAATAAATGAGTTTTCTTCTAAAATTGAAAAATGTCAACAGTCTGCCATTTACTCAGAGTGAGTTTGCGTAGAGGAGTGCGATTTAACTTGTTGAAGGGAACAAGTTTTTCTGGAAGCTTTTGCAAAAGATCGTGTTAAATTACTTGTAAATTTTTTATTGGGATGGTGACGTTACGATTATGATGATGTGTTACATAAGTGCAATGCAGTATCACTCACGGTCTAGCCATAAGAACTTACACATCCATGCGCCGTACTCATCCCAAGCGAAGCGTATGCTTAGGGAAGCCGGCTATTCTAGTATGGGGCAATACGATACATTGCGTTCTTTGCGCTGCACATTTCATAAACCTTTATTACCACCCCGCGATATTACCCGAGTTGACTCGTTTCCTTGTGAATGTTGGAACTACACACTGACTTTCTAACAAATCAAATCAGGAAAGTTTTAAAACAGGCAAATTTTTATGTTCTTTACCTGCTGTACGGAAAGTTTGTGGAGTGGTGTAGGTGATGAAAGAGCCCAAGCAGATCTTATTTTATTTGATGTTTGATGATATTAGTTGTAATAAAAATTAGTTAAATTTCTAAGCACTAAATAAATGACTCAAGTTGAATGATTGTCCTCTTTGAATCGCACTCTGATGTCACTTCAAATTTATTCTCTAGTCGGGAAGGTTTCACACCAATCAATCTCATCTGAGAAATGTCACTCGTTCACAACTAACAAAATCAATAGAGCTCCGAATTACAGTACAACTGTTTAACTGCCTACCCTAACCGAAACCTACCTACTTACTTGCTCACTCTCTGAATGGAAATTGTGAGAGAAAGTAAGTAGTTCTGCAATCAAGTGAGTGGGAATGCGAACTAATGATGTCGTAAACACACAGTGCAACTTACTTACTTCTCTGTATTTTTGTCAACTTGTAGCGGAGCCTATACGCTTTCCAACAACTTCCACTTGAATACACTCGCAACTCTTTCTGTGTGTCTTTGTGTGTCTGACTTTATATCTTTTGTTCTTGTGAATACTCGAGAAAAATACATAATAAATACTTTGCGCTGAACAATTTACATCAAGAAAAGTGCTCAACTTTTGAACCTACTTTATACTCCAATTTTCATTACTCCGCCAAGGTCACTCTCTCCCTCTCTCTCCTTAATTGACTGTTCAAATTGTCAATGAATGGTTCATTGCTCTATGAATAAAAAACTTTTCTTCGAGATTGTCCTATTCATGTAATTTAACACTTTAGAATTCACTTACATAAATCGCCTACTTAATTTCACGAAGAAAATTACCTCTAACGACGGAGGGAACAATAAGTTTGCACAATTTCTTTACTATATATTTTTTGATAGTTCTACGGAAAATGAAAGTTCATTGATGATAATGGACTCACTGTCAAAATGACCGCCGAGACGAGGTTTAATGATGACAAATAACTTTATCCAGTTCACATTAAATTTTGTAGACTCGCGGAAATAATCGAGAAGAACTTGGACTTCTTTTGAGTACTTCGAGGAAACTATCACTTCCTATTCAGTTTAAAATTATTATTTTGCATTCTTCAAATAAAGGAAAGCCGGAGAGAGGAAACGAAAGCACGATATTTTTTTTCTCTCTCCCTGTGCAGCAGTAAGTTCCATCCACTATTCCATTTTTCCTCTTCACTTGTGTTACATTGCACTGATGAAAGTTGTATGATATCTCTGTCTGGCTGGGAATGATTTAAATTGTCGAGAGTGAGTGAGTGAGCTAGCGAGCGAGTGTGTGTGTGTGAGTTGTCTTGCTTCAGCTAGCTTCGGCCTCCCTATTTTCTTTTTTCATGTAGACTCCGTCTCTCCATTCCACAGAGTGGAGCAACTTGACACAGGCAAAAAACATATAAGGAGCTGAAGTTTTAGGGGCTGAGCGCACACACACAGCTCATCCAACAAAAAATACGAGAATAGCTTTCGAGCAGACCTGGTTCGAGGAGAGCGTGGCCTGGCCTGGCAGCAGACAAACGAAGGAAGAAAAAAATTAGAAATGAAATGTACAGCGACGAAGGAAGAAGAAAATATCTTGGTTAGTCCTTCCTAGAGGAGACGACGACGAGTTGTGAGTGAGTGTGAGGGAGAGAGAGACCCGTTTCAAAATACGTTTGTTTTTTTGTGTGAGGAGAGCACGCAGGAAACAAGGAATGAAATGAGATGATAGGAGGTCCACGTATCCATTCCCTTCTCTATCCAAAATATAGGCAAGAAAATCGGAGAAGCAAGCCATCCGCTTTGAGAAAAACCTTTAGCCTGAATGTGCTCTAAGGGAGCGGGGATCAGGGATTTTATCAAGGAATAAGATTCGAGTTTCCGAGCAAGGGATACTACTACTACTACTGCAAATACCACACGGAGATATGTAATGCTTTTGCCTTTTTTCAGTTTGCCATTGCCAAAAATATAGATAACTTCTTGTGGAAAAAAATCTCGTCAGGGATGAAGCATTCTTGGATTGAATGGAGCTCGGGGAATATGATGAACACGAGATCTCGTGAGCATTCAAAACGGCCTCTGTTTAATTCATAGTAAGGATTTATTGCACTACTTAATGTATAGATAATGTTCACCTACGCACTGCAAAATTTATTGATGATTCCACGCTTCTCTTAATGAATCAAAGTTTTGACACTGAATTCGGCTGAGCTTAATTACGTTTATGTATTTTGCATGGAAAGCAGAAAACTTTCTGGGTCGAAGGATCCGAGAAAAAAAATTGATCGGGAAAGAAAAAACTGCATTATTTTTTCCTGCCCTGTGATCTTTTCTTGTGATCTCCTGTGCAACGTGTAAAATAAAAACGTCTCACCTCTTTTCTTTCATCACTCACTCAACTTTACTTTTACGTGAATCNAAAAAACTGCATTATTTTTTCCTGCCCTGTGATCTTTTCTTGTGATCTCCTGTGCAACGTGTAAAATAAAAACGTCTCACCTCTTTTCTTTCATCACTCACTCAACTTTACTTTTTCGTGAATCAAGTTCCAGCTCAGGGAAGGGGGAAGAGACGACCTTGGAAAAAAAGTGAAAGGAAGAGGCAGAAGTGTTTGAAAAAGACAAAATAAAATGATTACAGACGCAGAATGGAAAAATTGCAAATAGAGTTGAAAGAAAGAGCAAAGATCGAATGCATATGGAAGGGAAGATAGCAGAAGTAGTAGTCGCCACGGGAAAGTGATGCATGCACTCGAACTTCGTTTCTTCCTACTCCATTTCCTTGTGAACTCTAGTGGATGAAATTGAAATAAAACCCCCATTTTCTTGGTGATGACGATGACGACGACTTCGGCGAAGGAGGTAAAGGTGTCAATTCTTGCTAGGCTATGCTACCCATAATGATACTGTCTGCGTGGAACAGGGACCTCTTCGCGGAGGGAATGACCCAATAAAACACGCATGTATGCAGACACAAGCACTTTGCAGCATTGGAGTGATGATGACAATCATGCGAAACATTGACTGGTTAAATGAGGAGAAAAGGTGATTTCGTCCGAGAGTGAGTGAAGAACAGTTGCATTGGATTCCGTGCCAGCCAGCTCAGTTTGCCCCCCAAGTAGCTCCCCCTTTTCTGGCGAAATTTCATGTCGGAACATAAAACTTTCAAGGTGGATCCACGAAATGAAGAAAAAATGAAACAAAAATGCGTTTTTATGAGCATCTCTTCAGATTGCGGTGGAGGAATGCACTGATACTGATGCTCACTCGTGATGATCACGATGAAGATACTGACCTAGGGTGAGGGTGCTGTTGCACTGCTGAACTGAAGATGAGGAGAAAAGTTATGGTAAATGAGGGAGAGGAAATGGAGATTACTCTAAAGGTCATGGCACCCCTTAAAAATAATTCTCCTTGATAGTGCAGCGACCCTACTAACAATCACTGTTTTGGAAATCACCAGAGCCAGCGGAAAAAAATAGTGTCTTGGACCAGGCTAGACACGAGCCGACGCAAAGCAGACACAACTTTTGAGAGAGTGAAGGAGAGGGCCCTTATTATGTAAAGAATGGTGGATTTGATGCAATTTTTCCGCAATATAATATAAACCACGGGAAAAGTTCAAGGGAATGCGAATATTGTGTGAGTGTAGCATCAGAAAAAAGGAGGGCGCACGGTTCATAAAGCATTGAGATTGGTCCATATTCTTGAACGACTCATTATGTTAACGTGATTTCATGGCACATAGACCATGAAGCGTGAAACTGCCAGATAGGAATCTTTTTTTTCTGGAGTCCCACAAACGCTCTCCATATAAATATAGTAGGTTTTTTTTGGTTGCAACGAACTGCCTATAATATTTCTCCATTGGGTTAGTTGTGAGGCTCTGGAGTAAAGTGGGAGAGAGCGGAAGTGAGTGATATTTTGTGGTATTCTTAGAAAGCGACAGTGATGACTACTATATAGGGTTGCGTGTGTTGCATCCCATATCATTTGCATTGTCAATTAACCCCGCTCGAAATTTATTTAGAGAAAATGATTCAATTTGGAGAACCTTGTAGTCCACCAAAAAGGAGAAGTTCCGGAGGAGCAATAACATCTACCAAAATTAGAGGGACGAGATTTCGCAGTTTATTTGATATTTTTGTGGCGCAAATAAGTAATCCATTTATGGAATGACAATTTCACCCTAACGCAAATTGGCTTAGGACTGCCATTCCCTGCAAAAAAAGGAACAAGAGCGGCACTCACACGGGGAATAAAACACGACTGCCTCATCATTCATTCACTGGTGCCCATTTCAAGCTCATTTGACAAATGATCAGATATGAGGAAGTTATTGGCCGAGAGAGAGAAAAAATATTATACGTAAGTACGTAAAAACATGGTAAAACTGTGAGTGAGTAGCGTTGGTGGTTGTGGTCGCGCCGTTGGAAAGCATTCTTGTGAAGCAAAGTGAAACCAGCGTACAATATGCATTTTATACCCTGTACTGAGGATCGAACGGACTAGCAGTAGTGGTGGTGGTGGTGGTGAATGGGCTCATACGAAACTCGTTTTTTTCAGTGCCTAGAGCCATTCAAGCTTGAATCGCATTGGCTTGATCTTCTCGAGAAAATTCGAAAAAGGAAGTGTAGCGCTAGGGAAAAGACTCAGGTTGCCCTGCCTACTTCGCAGTGTAAACGATGATCATGATCATGCCATTCCCACAAAATAATAAATTCTTAAAGAACTTTTTCTTCCTCCATTGTGCGAGCTACTATAAAACCTGGTATCTTTCCTATGAGGAGAAACCACACAAGAGGGGAAAGTTTTTTTTGTGGCATGGCATACGAAAACTTTACAAATGTAAACATACAAGCTTCTAACGACGATGACGATGTGAAGTTCTCGTTCATATGCACAGTGGCTGACTCCCACAAGGATGAAATATGTATTAAAGTTGAGGAAGAAGGATGAAGGAGGAAAGTGGTAAGTGAATAGGAATAGAAGGAGAAGAGCTCGTCAACACGTATTTTAGATAATAACAATGATAACCCCTCCTTTCTCCGGCACCCTTCCTTATGAACCTTCCATGCATCTTGCTGTGAATGCAATTTCCACAAGACGATAGAGCACCCACCAACTACTACACCATTGTATGTTGTATGGGTAGTACCTTTCGCCCAACGACATTTCCCCCGAAAATAATAATAATAATAAGGATGGGTTCGTGGATTGGGTGCATGCAAGTACGATGATTATTATTCTTTAGGCATTCCAGTCGTAACTCTATCAGGGAAGTACATGCTCGTCTGGAAGTACAAACCCTTTTTTACCCGAGAACCTCACTCACTTTTATCTCCTTTAAACGGTTCTCCTTTCTAACGCCATTATACAGTCATGTGCACATCACAATGAACCATTGTTGCATCTGCACACACAACTATTATTATTACTCCAGCGTCTGCTCCCTTCTTCCTTCCTTCCTTCTTTAATGTTCCATGAGCAGATAAAAATTTTTTTTGGTGTGAATTGAGCACGCATTCATAAGCATCTATAAAAGTAGTGCAGTAAAAAATATAATGACTTGACGACATTTCCTCCTTTGTCCTCTCCTTTTTTATGGAAAACAGCAACAAAAAATATGATATTCATTTCTCCAGCGTGGTGGTAGTGGTGATGGTGTCAAAAGCCATTCCGTACTTATGATCCTGGAACGGGGAGAGCCGAAACCACACACACGGCTTTGTCGAAATCTACTGCTTAGGAGTGCACGTCGTCGTACATTCACGTCTCGCATCATTTCACAGGAAATCATGGAGAACCCTTCGTTTCCATCATTATAATAATATTTTTCCTCTCGGTCTAAGCGTATTACTATTACAGCATTTTTTTTTCTTCTCGCTCTTTCTCACCCACCGCACGATAATACAAATACATGCAAAAGAAAGAATCAAGGTGGAAAGAAAACTTGACTTCTATCCTCGACCTAGCTTATCCAGGGAAAAAAAACTTTGATATGATTTCATTCCCCGTGTACTCATACTTATCATCCATCCACCTTTGCTTACACGCTACGCTTCTCTTTATGCATGTATCATGCCACATGACGCCGATAGAGATATTTTTTTCCTTTGTCATTCTCATTGAAAAATCAATTCGTGTGAGAAAGTCGTATCAAAAGTTTTTCCCCATTCTGGCCACGTTCAAATCCATTTCCGTAATCCAAGCCCGGAATATAAAACCAGAAGTTGAAGAATGCTCCTTGAAAAAAAAACCATATCGTCCCTCAATGTTTCAATTGGGAAGGTCTTGCACAACAGAGTGTACATAAAGATTTGATGTGGAACTACAAAATATATAGGAAACTGTGCATTGAGAACGGCACAGGTCCTTCGTTTTGCTCTCGTAATACGGCTCATTTCCACCAGGATTTGTCACGACTAACACGTTACTGTTTTTATGTTTCCGCTTAGCTATATGATGATGATGATAGAATGTGAGTGAAGCACACGGTCTAAAACCCAAATGCAAATCCTTCACATTCGCTTTGATAAACAAGGAAGTAGAAAGTGCAGCAGCGGTGGTTTGAAGCATGAGATTTTTTTCTCTGAGAGTTTCATTTTTTCGAAATATTATTTCCCAAGACTTGAGGCAGTGATGACTTGAGCTTAAGGAGGGTGTAAACTACTGAGCAATTGCGATTCAGGTATATTAGCCAGCAATAACTAATGCTTGTTTATAGCCCAGTTCAAGGAAATTTCTGGGTGAAATGAGAAGTTAAGGAGTATCTAATATTCTGCGTGAAAGAATTCCATTTAATATATTTCGTACAAAGTTCCCAGAACTCTGGGTAAAAGGATGCTCTTTCCCTCCTCCAAACTCGCGAGCAATTCTCTTTCTTTTTATATATGTATTTTCCTGTCTAAGTCTGAGTCCGTGGGAGGTGAAGAAGGTTGACAAGAAAGTTCCCAGTTTTTCCCTAAGACTTTTTTCCCCGGCTTTCGTATGACTGTGCTCATAAGCGTAGAATTGGAAGTTAATTAGACCGAAATTCGATTAGTCTGTGGAGGTGGGCTCATCAAATTTTCTCTAGACTTTATGGACACCCAAAAAGTTTTCCAGTAAATTTCTCTAGTTACACGCGTCAGGGAGGCATGAAATTGATCGAGGATCGTTTCGCTCCACGAGCAAAGTAAAGTTTTTCCTGGAGAGCAGAGAAAAACTTACTTCGACTACCCAAGCCATATTAACAGCTAGTACTACTCCCACAACCACCTACCTATCTTTGCAGCTATGAGCAGAGCTCCATGTGTCTTGTGATGTCTTCTGGAAAACTCTCTCGGAGTTTCGCCTTTCTCTTCTTCTCCACACACAAAACTCCATTCAGTTACTTAAACTTCCCCCTCTCGCCAGAAAATAAGAAAGGAGGAAGTAGTCCTCCAAAGTCTTGTCCTACGCTCCCTTGTTCTGCATCTGATATTTTTCAAAATCTTATAGGTTTAACTCATCCATATAAAATGGAATTATGAAAAAGTGAGTTTCATCAGCTCAAACAAGTCGTGTTTGTCGAAGAAGGGAGTTAGAGTGCGGCTCCAGTACACATCCTTTTATTCCCATTAAATACATCGCCACCAAAACCATTTCGTACGGCTTGGACGTACATAAAATGTCGTCATGTCTTGTCTTCCTTGAAAAATCCAAAAAAGGGAAGTAGGGATGGAGAGAAGTACGATGAGTGATGATGATGATGTTACTGATGCTCAATCTCTAGCTACCGCTGCGCTGCTCCTCTTGTTTTCCCCCAATTGCCTTCGAGATCTAGTCACTGTATCTTCCCTGGAAATTACATCAAGTCCACTCTCGCAATAAATTCAAACGTTTACAGTCTCTTCCTCACCACCATCAACATCATCATCATCACCACCAGATTTCATTTTAATACGCGTATCAAATCAGCTTCAATGTACTTCAATCGCTCCACTTTGGGCCACATTCTCGCGAGAGAAGAAAAAAAATTATTATTAATGTACCCATTCCTAATATTACAATTACAATTTTTCGGGTAATATGCCTGGTTTGCTCGGTCAGTCCTCCATCCACGCCATACCGAATAATATTGTGTGCATGTGGCGGCGCGGTTGTGGTGGCACTGGTGGTATTCGTGTGTGCAACGCTAATCCAGGCACATCATCCACGTAAATGTAGGAATTGCATAAAGTATATATTGGAAAAAAGTGGTTAGATTTCCGTCTCTATTCTCTTCATCTACAGTAGAATGCAGCCCTTTTTTTATTATTCCTCGTGGCTTCGCTTCGTCTATCCAGTGCTGCTTCTACAAAAAAAACTGCTACTACTACCACTACCATCACCACCACCACCACCACCGCTCGTTTGAAATGCTGCTCGGGAAAATCTCCTCTCCGTTTTCGTTGTAAAAAATCGAGTGTGTGAAGGAACACGGGATATTCATAATAATTCCTGTGAAATAAGCGAGATAGAGCGTATTACCTTTCCTCATTCCTTTCTCATTTTCGTTCTCCTCCTTTTCATGAAGCCTGGGATATTGTGTGTGTATTGAAGAGGAGGAAAAAAGGAGATGAAACAGAAGGGATTTTTTTTTCTCTCTCCTCCAATGTATTTTTGTATTGTGTGTGTGTGTGTCTGTATGTGTATGCAGCAGCAGTGGTAGTAGTAGTATCTAGTAGTAAGTATGCTCACTTTTGGCTTCGCATTGCTTGGGTTTGGCATGGCTGCCTCCGGATCCATTGCTGCCGAGCTGTGGCAGCCAGGCGGAGCTCGATGACAAGAAGGTTGGTCCTCATTAGACACGCTTCAATGAGGGCTGGCTTCCCTCCAGCACTTCCAGACTCCTCGGCAACATTGGCTCCAGTGCCTTGGCCCACTAGACACTGAGGTGGACCGTCGTTCCTCTATCCACCACACCACAAAACTTGGTTTCGACTCTGGGAGAGGAGAAGAAGAAAAAAATGCCTTTATTTCATCATCATTCCTTCTCGCTCCAGATCTCGTCGGGTTTACTTCTCCATTTAAATACATGATGATGCTCCTCCGCACTGTAGAATTTCCCTGCGATTCGATGCGATACTGGGAAAAGCGCTTTTAAATACTCACTCGCTCACTCACTAACTTCTCTACTTCCACTTGCTTGTATTGCTTGCTTGTGGATTAATAAAAAAAATCTCAAGCAACTGCTTCCCTTGCTTTTAAATCATCGTCGGTAAACCAGAAAAATGTTCACTGGTTCAACTTGAATATTATCCTCGGGAATATGAAAATCCACCCTGAACTATAAATTATATTGAATGTGATGAATTAACTAATAATAGTTCAATACTTGCATGTAACTTGTTGGAAAAATGTGTTCCGAAATATTGACAATATTGACGTACAAACTAAATATATTTGAAATTTAACCCAAGAAAGGATTGCGGTAGGAATTGTGATGATGAGTTCTTTTGAATTTTCTGTACGCACATGAAGTACAATCGCAACTTGAACATCCAATTCAATTCTCGTCCGCTGCATTGCTTCCCATCAACCCATTGTAGTTTGCATTTCGGTTTTTATGCTATGCAATTTCAGATTTCTATTACGAGTCTGCAAGCTTTTTTTCTATATGGGAAGGATAAAAAAATATGTGTACTGAAGAGTTCCCTCGTAGCACTCTAGAAGAAGCAGTTTCATTTTCCCATTTTTTTACTTTTAGTGGAAGAAGAGGCCATACAAAATCAAATGTTTTCTTAGACATCTTTCCATTCTCTCTCCTGCTTCTACCACGAATCATCATCAGCACGATAGGACGAGAGGCATTTTGTTTCAGTGCTCTGCTGTTTGAGTACGAATCACTTTATCTGTGGAAGCACCCTCCCATGTCATTGTTTGGTCGTATTCATTCTGAATTGAAATTCCTGACATTGAGAACCTCAAAGGATAAAAAAAACTTTTTGATTTTTGCTTAAAATGATCCGTAATTTCCATAAAGAAATTTGCGCAATTACTTTGTAGAAACCGGAAGTCTGGAGGTAGCAATTTTTTCTGAATGAATTGTTGCTCTGAATGGTTTGACTAAGTAGCTGATAGATTGAAGGTTTACTTGTACTTTCAATCTCAAATAGATATTTTACCTATTTATGCGCCCACTCATTTCTTCCAGATTTATTTAATGGAGTAAGAAGTGAAATTCTTGAAGGAAAAAACCAGGGTTAATGAACATGTATTCATGATTGCAAATTTTCAAGAAGTAAATAAAAACTCGAAAATTATTGAATGGTGAGCACACATGCGAACCGTTATGATTGCTGTATTAGTAAGCAAAGTTTTAATGAACTTGACATAAGTAAATGTAATTCGTATCATGGAAGCGCGATTTTCGGAATCATTTCTCAAAAGTAAGTATGTACCTTTCATCAAATTAGGGTAGTGAAATGATTAATGATATTAAATGTAGCTACAATTGTGGAATCCAATTCTTCAACTAGAGCTTAACTCCAAAGACTTCTAATGGCACTAATTTTCAGAAATTAAATTAGGTACATGTAAGTATTAACTTCAGACATTGCATGGTGTATAGGCGGCATAGACAAAAAAAACCTAATGAAAACTTCATCTCTTAATCCATAATGATTTCTTTTCCGGTTCCGTGATTCACGATACTTTCTTCGCATGACTTGAAATTCTAAAAAAAATCTTGATTTGAAAAGAGGTACATTCCCGTACAATACGCGTGTAAGAGCGAAATAAGTAGTCAATCTTTTTTCTTTCTTCCGCTAATCATAATCACAGACTAAATTCAAAAAGTTCAGTCATGTGCGCAAAATCTGCGGTGGTTTTTGCTTGTACCGTGATGCATGTACATAATCATCATCATCATCATCATATATACAGATTGATAGCTGAAGAGAGAGAGAGAGAGAATGGAAATCGTGGTCAACTACGGTAGTGGTTCAGTAGCCGAAATTGTCAACCAAGTTCAATTCAGAGAGATAATTAAGGAATAAAGAAATTTTTTTAGTTTGTGCGTGATCACGATGACAACGCACTTCCACCACCACCTTTTGATTACGGCGAATATCTAAGTAACTGTAGTGAAACTCGCAGTGTTTGGGAGCTTGAGTTTGGGACAAAGAGTAAAAAAAGAAAAGTTCGTGAATCCCTTCAGAAGTCTGATGCTAGTGCAGCGTAGTTTTTCTTGATGCGGAGACGAATGAATGATGATGATGACTTGGGTATGATCATATTGCTTGCGATGAGATGATAGTATAAAAATAATTTGATTCTATCCAAAGGAACGTACTCTTTTAATCTAGTACGGCTATTTCCTAGTCCTAATGTTTTAATTCCCGATTTCTTTAAAGAGAAAAGTAAAGACATACATAATCTGTTGAGGATTCGACCAGTGTTAAACTTGTGACAGAATTTTGTACTCTGATGTAAATGGTGAAATGGTCTCATTCTCTTTCCATGAGCTAGGAAATAAATCAGGCATTTTGTTGGCAAAGTCTATCGCTCTTTACTCAGGTTTGCATCCAGCAAACAAGATTCTAGCTCATTGTGATCTCGAGAAGCGTTGAAGGAATGTAATTCAATAAAATGACATTCTGTCTTCACAACGAGTAAAAAATCATCCATTTCAAGAAAATGGGCCCAACACATGGGATCATGTCTTTCCAAATATGTAATATGTACGCGCTCGATCCAGCCTTAAGTAGATCTCATATGAGAGGGAACAAAAGAAAACAATGGAATATTCATCATAACAAAATATGAAAGATCACGTCATATCATTGGACTGCACTTCTCCATTACACGTGAATGGATTTGATGCGTAGGTCATCCTCTCCCTTTACCCATTTGACTTCGTGTGAGGTCGTCAGTCACTGATCAGATTACATGAGGAATTGAAACCCACACTGTCGGCAGGATTATATATATTTTATGGATTTGGCATTTTTTTGGATTGAAGAATGACGCGACTTTGCCACTCGATAAAGAGGAATAATACATTCTTTTTAAACTAACTAACCTCTCCACGTAAACCAATATACTCATACTGACACTATGAGTTATTCAGTATGGAGGGAGATAGATACAACAACAAATGCATCAAATTTCTGACCAGTTCTCAATGCGTTCCTGATACGATTTTTCCTCACGTGATGATGATCTGATCCATTGGGTTTGGCTGGTGGGTCCCACACATATTTCCTTATCATTTGACGGAATAAATGAGAATCCCTTTCTTTCGGTCACATTACAATTAGTACGATGTTTTGCCTTCAAGACAACCACAACATAATGTCAACCCGTCGATAAGTAGGTAACTTCCCGACCAACCTTTAGTTCAGTCTCAAGCCCAAACCTCAGGACGCGATTGCGTTGAACAATTTGTGTTGTCATAACTCGGTAAAGTTTCGTTTCATTGCTGGAGATAAGACACATTATTGCATGCTTCTAATATGATGTGATGATGAAAAGTGAATGACGTTTGGGCCCAGAGATTTGACGGGAAGGTCCACAAAAATTCCGACATGTTTATGACGGGATGTAGATGAAGATGCAAGGACCTCCAAGGAATTGCATGGGGACCATGCAGGAGAAAACGCACCTTTCCTTCAAAAAAAACTTGTCCCATCTTTGAGTTGTGTGTATTGTTGTTGTTACTATTGGCCTCTCGCAGCGCTTTACAAAACACATCTCCTCTTGGGCCTGTCTGCGAGGAAATAAAAATTGAGGACCGAATCATGTCATTTTTGTCGGTCTTTATCATCTTTTTATTTGCTCGTGTACTAAGTACCAACTATTTGTAGGATGGTAGAGGGAAATGAGAGAGGATGAAAAAGGCAAGGAAAAGGAATGGGACGACCGACCACTTCAATTCGTTCTTATGTTCTCATTACTACTTTTTTTGTGGAACGATCAACTGTCTCTTTCGATGAATGTGCAGCGAATAGGAAAAGGAATTGAACATCTTCAGCCTGTCAAGTCGATTCGACATCAACCCGTCTCGCGTTTTTTTAATCTTTAATCTTCATTATAGCTCTAGCCGAGAAGAAAGGGAAGCGCCGATGAATGCTCAGTCGTGGAATGGAGAATGCATGTAGTGCAGCGCATCAAAATCATGAGGCTGAAAACTAATTCGGAAAGACAATATTTTTTTCGAAAGTCAATGTGTGGGCTTGTTAGCTCTCTCTCTTCAATTCTAGATGACTTGGGAATGTAATGCGCGAATGTTTGAAAAAAATAATGTGTGTGAGCAGAACTTAGATATTTTTTGTTTTACAATATGAATAGAAAAAAAATCAAGCATTTGTAGAATGAAAGTAAGTAGACTTTACGACTTGCGTTACAATCGTGTGTTGGGGTTGCCTTACAGTGATGAAGAATTCTTCTGTTATTAAATAGTAACTTTAATCTTAGCCCATGATCATTAAGTAACATTTACCAGGAAAAGAAATTAGCGCTTGCATTTAGAGCCAAAATAGAAGGGATTTGTGACCTTTCTTTCTTTTTTGACCTACAATGGTTCATCTTTGGGTTACCCAAAGCTACTAGCATTGCCTTCCAGTGTGCGAGCATGCTGCTTGTTATATCTAATATATGGGAGTAACTTCCGCCAGTAAAAGGCCCAATAGGAAAAGAATTCAGAAAAAGTATAAACTCTTAATTCTGAGCAATTTACAAAAAAATTGATTGCAGAGTACCTTCATATTATTAAACGGTTTCAATGGTCGTAATCAATCCGTTCATTTTTTAAAATTAGGATTGTCTGAAAGGAAAATGAAAAAATTGATACGAATTCACAAGTCGAAATCAATTCTTCCTAGGCAGAAATAATAAACCTGTTAGCTAAAAATTCATATACGAGGCTGATAAAATGTCGTTGAAACAGGGATTTTACCGATGTTTCGAAGGTGATATTACGAGGTTTTATGCAAAACCTATCCCTCCAACCATTCCCTGCTATGATTGGAATGCACAAGGTTCTTTCTCATGCGTTCATCTTCCATTCCAAGCTTGAACCAAATCGCCCCAGTAGTTCTAGATGCTTAGATGACCTCTGATCTCTTGGGAAAACATTTCCAAACGTTTTTTATAGTTGATTTCTATATGGGTTTTCAAGGGCTTTCCAATGAGGTATCACAAGGTATGCATTGTCATTTGAAAAAAAAACCGCTACTCCCTCCCCGTCCCTCCAACCGTTATGGCTGACATTGTTAGAGGTTTTGTCTTTTGAGTTTAGCAACTCATAGGAAAAGTTTGGAGAAAATCGCGTTACGCGTTCCAAAGTTATTACATTATTGACCTCTGACTCCCTCGGGGGTACATTTTTCAAATGACAATGCATACCTTGTGATACCTCATTGGAAAGCCCTTGAAAACCCATA
>JAHZNH010001920.1:0-11566 GCA_027744355.1 Tyrannoseira gladiata | reverse complement strand
TCGTGCATTTTCAAACGGTTTTTTCTTGCCGTTAAGAATAGTAAAAGTTAGTGTTAGCAAACTTTTCTTGTGTAAAAAAATACGCTGAATCATATGTGATCATTGGTTTTGGCTGGAGACGACATTTTTTCAAAGTCGAAATCCGACTCTACTCGTGAGTCAACATTATCCCATTCGCAAAAAATATTTTTAATCACCAAAAAAACTCCAATTTAAACTTCCTATTTCAAAGGTATTTTAATGACTCGAAAATGTGAGTTCATCCTAACTGTACTTAGCTAACTTCCCGATATAATTACATTAATTGCAAGGGCTTGAAACTTATGTTAGCCTCAAACTTTTAAGGAGGCTCTCCTCCTTAATTACATCTTCACCATGTCGCAGTCCTGATCCTGAGTACTTATCGCATCCTCCTCCCCCTCCTCCATAACGTGTAATTGATGTGGAAGTGGGTAAGTTTTTCATCAAGGGAAGATGAGAATTTGTCACTTCCCCTAAAAGTGGAACCCACTCAAGGAGATCTTGTCTCTCTTTTCTAACCTGTTCCATTACTTAAGTACTCACTTACCCACTTGACGCAACAACTCAACTCAACTCAACCCCATCACATCACCATTCTTCCTTTTTCCTACCCTTTTAACGGCACCCATTACATCTTACAAGCATCCTCCTCCTCATCTCACTCTTTTTTCTTTTGTCACTGGAACTGGATTGGACAAAAAAGCCCATCTCTTTCGTTTCAGTTGAGTCGAGTTGAGTAGGGAAAGGGTTGTGTCGCGTGAGAGGATTTCATGGGAGAAGGAGTCGTGCCAGACAATAATAATGACAAGACAAGGGAAATCGCTAACTGGAAGTGATCATTTTTCCGTCACCGGAATTACACTTGGTACTTAAGAAGTAAGTAGGCGTAGTAGTAGATAGATATGGATTCCCACTCTGCAATTTTTTATCCTCACGCGGCTCTAATCCCGTTTTTAGGACCTCAATCCACTTGTGGAATGGAGCGGCGGAGTGAAGTCGTAATACATTTTAATTGTGTTCTACACAACAAGTACATTTTCCCTACTTTTTTCATTCCATCCATCCATTTTTTATTTAGGTTAAGTGCTCACCACTACTAGTGGATGACATAATTGGAGAATATTTATTTCCTTCTGGGGAGCTTGCTCCCTAAATGCTGTTCTTGTTCCAGCTTCCAGTTCCAAATCTGATAGTAATGCATTACCTTCCATCTT
Source organism: Tyrannoseira gladiata (assembly GCA_027744355.1). Taxonomy (NCBI): domain Eukaryota; kingdom Metazoa; phylum Arthropoda; class Collembola; order Entomobryomorpha; family Entomobryidae; genus Tyrannoseira; species Tyrannoseira gladiata. The sequence goes on along the minus strand of JAHZNH010001920.1, from coordinate 10,331 downwards.
CTGTTTCGGTTGGGTAGGTGCTCGAGCACAGAAGGAAAGCTTTTTCCCTCTTCAAGTCATGGAAGAAATGGATGTAAGAAAGCACTTAAGGGTTCATGATGGACCTATCAACTTGATTCGTAGTTAATTCATTTAAAGAATGCTATTACAGGTGAGCACTCCTTCACTATTTAGTACTCGTTCATCGTTACGCACTACAGGCTCGAGTGGAGTGAGTAAAAAGCAAGATGTAGCAGACTTCATGTCGGTTTTCATTCAGTCGTCAGAGGAAAAATTTGCAGGCAGTCATTACGGCTCCAGGTGCGTTTTCATTCCTGGAAACGACTTACTTACTTATACTTTTATATCTTGCTGGAATTATTAATTGGGCTTACTCATAGCCGGAGCGAAACCAGCAATAACAATTAACTTGGAAGTTGTTTAAATCCACCGTGTCACGTAAACTGTGGCCTGCCTCCAGTGATTAAAGTCAAATGGATTGGATGGGAAATGGAAGGAGGGGGCAGCCATACAAGTCAAGAGGTGGAACTATCAAAGGAAGGGGAAAGGAGTCGTTGGGTTGCAGTCGGTCGCCTCATTTTCTGGGGGGAGATGAGATGAGATGGTGGGCCAGAGCCAGAGCCATTGAAATTCTTCGAGCTCATAACTTGCATCGTTAATTGCGAGGTCTTGTCTGGCAAGGGACATTCCAGAGGCCATGCCATGCCATGCCACAGTGAAAGTACTTTACATTCTCAGCACTTGCTGGAATTATGCATTCCACATCACATAAAATGTCTTCCAGGTAAGACTCTAGTAGATTGGATTAGATTAACCTTTCCCGGTGAATTGGTGTAATAATCATAAAATTCAGTCATTCAACTTGGAATAAATACTTGTGTGCTGGTAAGATTGGAAAGATTCCCCATTGTTCTAGATCCAAATCCACACATCCAGACCCAAATGTTTCAACTTCTTCCAGTTATATATTCTTTGGCCCTCCTAATTTATGAGCAGATGGCAAAAACTGCTTCGCGTAGGATGTGGAATCATGAAAGAGTCTAATGAAAAGTAGGACCAGATCTTGAATCCGGGTCTATGGTGCAGACTATGTATTTACTTAATTCTGGGAAGGAAGGGATCATTCTGTGAGTGGGTTTGAATAGGTAGGGTATAGTTAAGTACGACCACAATCAGGCCATATTGTTAGAGGAAAATTGGCTTTACTTTCTTCCTTCCAGATTCTTTTGGCAAGATTGGCGAGAGAAGAGCTACTCGAGTTTTTCGGAGGAATTGTGTGCTGGTAAGATTGGAAAGATTCCCCATTGTTCTAGATTCAAATTCACATCCAGACCCAAATGTTTCAACTTCTTCCAGTTATATATTCTTTGGCCCTCCTAATTTATGAGCAGATGGCAAAAACTGCTTCGCGTAGGATGTGGGATCATGAAAGAGGCTAATGAAAAGTAGGACCAGATCCTGAATCCGGGTCTATGGTGCAAACTATTTTATTCTGGGAAGGAAGGGATCATTCTGTGAGTGGGTTTGAGTAGGTAGGGTATAGTTAAGTACGACCACAATCAGGCCATATTGTTAGAGGAAAATTGGCTTTACTTTCTTCCTTCCAGATTCTTTGGCAAGATTGACGAGAGAAGTACTACTCGAGTTTTTCGGAGGAAACAGCAATAGTAATGCTAACAACAATATAAAAACTGAGAATGAGCTCATTTCATTTTCCCCTTCCGGACCGAACTAGATATTTTTTACGGCTTGCTCAGCTCAGTCAGTGTTTGAAAAGGTCACTGGGGAGCAATACAACTTAATTCTAGAGGAATATTATCCATATCACTGCCATTAATGCTTATGGTGATTAGGAACGAACCCACGTGGAGGGATAGGGGTGGTGGAGAGGGAGACGAACAGCAGAACATTTTTTTTCGGGGAAAATATTAAGTCGAGGGAAAGTCCTTATTTCTTCCCAGAAAAATGTGGAGGGCTAATGGCAGCGGCAATATCCAGTTTGGTTTGGTTGGGATGAGGTCGTTGGTATTTTGCCGAGTCGGCGGTGGTTTAGTAACAGGAAGGAAGGAAACGGAAGAAAAAGCAAGCCATGCCAAAACATGTTGGGACGATAAAGGAGGATATTTACTCTAAGTGCGTAACTCAAGTAATGCAATTTGTTTCATCGGAGTAGCATCATTCGGCCGGAAATGCACTTTTCCCCCATCGGATTTTGCCCCGCATCATAGAGAGCTTCCCTAATACTCTCAATCAGAGGAAACACGTACTTAATGATGAAACAGTATCTTTAGGGGATTTTCGTTCCCGGAAGAGAAAGAAAAATACAAAAAGTTAAGAAGAGGGTATCATGCACAGGGAATCTTGGTTGTTGCATCTTCAGACTTAAAAGAACGAGTACAGATGCTGACATGGGCTTTCTTATATAAAAAACTCCGCCGCAAAAAATGTCGATCCTGTCGTTTGTCGTAGATACATAAGCGTTAATACCCGTCGCTTGCAATAATGACTGCGCATAGAAACCATCAGAATCTACTACATTATATTAACTTGCAATACGTATCAAAATTGATTACGGCGTTCAAAAAAGCTCTGGTTTATTTTGCGTCCACTTGTGACTAAATCATCATTTTGATTAATGTAACTTCATAACGGCGTCTATTTATAATTACATTTTTGAATTTCAAATCCAATTATTTTAACTATGCTTTGTGCTACTCATGCAAAAACATTTCCCAGACTTTTTAACGCTTGGGCCAAATGTTCCTAGAAAAGATACATCTAAAGCATGACTTTGAATTCTGATAGCGATGCTTACTGAACTAAAAGTTTGCCCACTAAGTACTGAAGGGTTGCAATAACTCAATAGATAAGACTTGTCGTTATTGATGAAATCAAAGAATTAGAGAAAGTGTACGCAGCTAATTTCCTCTATTGATGTTGATCTTAGGTTGTGCTGACTACTAACACTTCAGCAAATGTGACAATGGTAAGCCAGTGCGTGACTAGAGATAAACCTCTCAGTTCTAGCCAAATACTGACAAGCATTAAGTTGGGTAGAGACCCTAGAGTTTTTTGAGGAAAGAAATCCCTTGGTCCTGACCTTGTGTACGGTTCGTCGGCTTGGGAGTTGTGAGATTGCCCAGCGGTAAAATTTCCCAACCGACCATGTCCAACAGGGCGAAGCCTCCGGATCTACACCGTCCTGTTTCAATGCGAGGTGGACACTCAGGGCAAGGTGGGGGCGATGGGCACAGGTCATCCAAGTCGACATGTTCGGGTTGAACCTAAAAGGGAAAAAATTAATGATCTCCATTTCTCCAAGTCACTTTCCCACTCTCCAACTCGTCTTTGGCTTCTCATTCTCACCTGTCCATAGATTGCCACTCCCTTTCCTCCAATGGATTTCGGCGGGGGAGTAACCAGGTTCGGATCGACTTCTGAAAATTCCCCAGAGTAATTTCAAATGAATTATTCCAAACGCTTTAAAAAGTCATCATAAAATTCAATTAAAATCTTCCGTACATACCGTATAAGGTGAAGTCACCCTTCGTAATCCCGAGCTCATTCTTGCTGACACAGTGATATCTTCCCATGTCTGATATGGACACTCTGGTGATATTCAGCGTCATGTGGACCTTATACATGCCCAGTTCCTTCAGTCCCACTTGGTACTTCTCATTCGTGTCCAGGACTCTTCCATCGGATCTCTCCCAATAAGTGATAGGGATAGGGAAGGCCTCTACATAACAGTCGAACGTGGCTCTCGAGCCGATGCTGGCCCCAATCATTTGATTCTGGATGCGTATCATTGGAGGGACTACGGAAAAAAATGAATGACTCCATTAAAGAAATGAAGTTCTCCATCACATATTTCAGTGAAAGCATTAAAAAAAATCTCAAATGGATTATATTTTCCCCAGCCCCATCTTCATTTCTTCCCGGGGGTGTAGGAGTACATATCTAGGTGGGTGGGATATTACAATTACAGCTCGTTTTCAAATCCAAAAGATTATCATAAATTTGGCAGCGAACACCTTCACTGTATCAAACCACCTCACCTCACCCCATTCCTTCCTTTTATGGGGGCCAATAAGCCGAGAAAGTAATTCCAAGATGAAAACCATGTCAGTGATAAATCAACCACAATTTATTTTCCAGCATCTGCATCACATCCGTGAGGAAAATTCGCACTCTATTTTTCCACAAAAATATATCTCAAATACTTTTTTCATCTCTTCCGGGAACAGGTTACCACCGAAAAAAATACTGGAATGAATCCTCCTGTGTAAGCCAAGACCACCCAGTAGGAACGCGAACGTGCAAAATGCAATAATTCAACTCTTGGAAACTGAATTCATTGCATTATTGCTTCGACCTGGATGAGAAAAAACACCAAGTGATGCTTTCACGCCATACATTTCCCCATTCCATTTTCCTCATCCTTCGGTTTTTCCTCACACTTTCACTCCTCCACATTTTTTATTTGCCTGTTGAGTCAGAATTTTCAAGCATTTTCCCCGGCGAGTTTCATACACATTTCCCCATTCCATTTTCCTCATCCTTCGGTTTTTCCTCACACTTTCACTCCTCCACATTTTTTATTTGCCTGTTGAGTCAGAATTTTCAAGCATTTTCCCCGGCGAGTTTCATTGCGGAATAATTATTATCTTGTGTGTGGTGAGCTCACCGCAGCAGCACACCCCAGCCCGCGTCCCTACCATAAATCAAGGACTTTAATGTTAGGTAAAAAGTGATCTATGCTTTTGACCATTATCGCATCGTAATAGGCCTGAAAATGGGAGTAAGGAGTGAACTTAAAACCATGAAATCACTCATTTCGCTCCTGAACCGAAAATGTATGGCGTTCAAATGCACACGGGGGCAACTGAAACAACATTGGATCAGGGCGAGTCGAGTGAACCACAAGCCAACAGTTTTCCGCCGGGGCAGTTCACTTTTCCGAATGCATTCCCAACCGCAATCACGAAATGAATTTTTTTTGGCTCCTGATTCTACTTACATGGAAGCTTCCACGGGATGCATGAATCATGACTACATCCAAAATAAATAGAATGCCTCCATCCAAAGCCGGTACTCACGAATAATGCGTTTTTCTAAAAGGTGGAAAACCTTTCTCCATTCAGGGAAACAAAAATTCAATGGAATTATTAGTTTTTTTTCATACTGTTCGGGAACAAAATCCCTAACCAATCCAAATTCTGGCCAAAAATATAGAAAAAATACTCGCATGATTTTACGCATTGACACTTTCTCTATTTCCACCAAATTATTTTCGGTCCCGTGTGCCTTTGGTTCTCGTATGGCTTTTGTGGAGAAAAGTAAGTAGGTAAAATTACTCCTCGCGTAAGCCGCTCGTAAGTTAAATACGATGTAAGTACCAACTCCTGCTCACCGGATTAATACTCCAGAACCAAAACCAACCCCAAAATAATAATACGCAAATGGAACTCAATAAAGTAAGAATAAGCCTCACGCACAATCCAATTTCTTCGTGTTAGAAAAGCCAAAGTGCTTCACGCGGGATACGACCCAATCCAGGGTCAGATTAATTTCTCGCACTTTACGCAATTACAATTTTGTCTCGGGGAATTATTGCGGAAGGATATCTTCCACTAAATCACCCATCGCACACGTAATATAATTCCGTGTTCTCCCCTTCTCCAGCCTCTTTTCCCTTCATTTTATTCATTGCATTAGGGGCATTATTTTCTCCCAGAATCATGCACAATTTTAACCAACCCAATTGTACCACTACCAACACAAACATTCTCACGCGTGGTGTTTTTTCGACCCCACGCAATATCTACGTACTATTGTACGTGTCTGCTTTTCCCTTCATTCGATTTCCCAGACAGTCCATAACTCTCACGAGGAGGAAGGAGGCATAACATCGCGTCAGCATCAGTACCAGCATCCCAGGTTTTACCCTGACATGCTACCACGCCGCCACTATTCTTAGGATCCCATCTTGTAGCAGGCGCAAAGTTTTTTGGACTCGACTCCTCCAACCATTTCGCATTTCATTCCGGAAAAATTATGAGCCAAATGGATCTTCTCCTCCTCAACTTCCAACTTTCTCCATTTTCCCCTTCCTCTTCCAGTCCAAGTCCATCCAACTCGAGCAATCAAACTGCTTACTTTGTTCGTGGAATGCATTCTAATTCTAATCTCCTCTCATTTGTTATAATTATTGGGTAAAAGATGAAATAAATAGCTGCACGCACGCAGTTCCTCCCTGTAACATCTCAACTGCTCAACCTTTCCTCTAAATTGCNTCGTGGAATGCATTCTAATTCTAATCTCCTCTCATTTGTTATAATTATTGGGTAAAAGATGAAATAAATAGCTGCACGCACGCAGTTCCTCCCTGTAACATCTCAACTGCTCAACCTTTCCTCTAAATTGCGAGGTTATTGTTGTTCTCCTGAAAACCCCGAGGGATTCCACGAGGACGAGGACCAGGCACGCGACCACGACTCCTCGTACCTAGTAGTACAACGCGGTAGTGGTAGTCACTTTTTATCCTCCGTCTTTTTTTTATCCTCGCCGCTCATTCATGGGTAATAACATGGCATTTGTGTGGTTTCTTTTCCCTCCTTTCATTATCACATTTCAAAGGAATCCTTCTTCGTTAGCGAACAGGAAGCCGAAGGAATTCTCCATCTTTTTTTATTACACTAAAACGGGCGGAAAATTCCCCCTTTCCACCTCGCAAAATGAAACATGACTGCTAAAAGTGCGACTACTGAAGGTGGCTGGGCCTGGTCTTGGCTTGGGTGGTGTCTACGGTCTGGAGAACAATGACAAGTCAAAACTTAAACCGCTCCCAGCAAGAAAATACATTTCCCAACTTTCCCAAAAAACTTTTCATTCATTTTACTCCTTCACTATTACATCCACCCACTCCAAGTTTTTATTGCTACACCTGCTCTCCTACACGACTCATTCATCTTGGAAATACTAAATGCTAATGTGGATGCTGCATCGTCCCCATCCAATCCTCAATGCATGAATGCAGCCTCCCAACCACCCAGGAATGAATTCATTCGTTTGCGTAGGGAGTGAATAGAAAATAGAATCATTTATTTATACGTGCGTGCATGCCTGCCTGCATGCGACAGTCTTGTTCCGGCCAACGAGCCAGCCAACCAGCAATAGGGAATGAATAGAAAATAGAATCATTTATTTATACGTGCGTGCATGCCTGCCTGCATGCGACAGTCTTGTTCCGGCCAACGAGCCATAACCAACAACGCAATTACAATCAGAATCAGCTCACGTTCCCCAATTTTCCCTGGGATGGGGAATGAAATGGCGAAACTTTCCTCTTTCATGAAGCCTGCCTCCATCGAATCCTCTCTTGAGAGGACTCAAGCATATCATTATACATTTTTTTACATTTCCCATTCAATTCAAGTCCGACTCAACTCAATACACACAAGTCCAGTCCTCCTCTTTTTCGGGGGGATTAAATCGTGCAGTAAAATGCAATAATGTGCATTCTCATTCGCCATATCCTCATTCCACAATCAAAACGCAGTTTCCAAAATGGGAATTCCATTTAATTTCGGTTGCATTGTTCACTCTCCCATTCATAATCTGCTGCGGTGAAGGATTCCCCATTGTTCTAGATCTAGATAGATGTTCTAGAATCTATCCACAAGAATAACATTTTCCATTCGAGCAATTTCACTCTCCCTCCGTGCTCGTGTGCTCCTGTTCCTGCTCCTACTAATTAATTTTTATCAGGAGGAGGCTTTATTCATTACGGTCCCCTTTGCTCATTTGTAATAATTAATATTAATGTCTTCCTCCCGCGCACTTGGCAGGTTTTTTTCGTCTTCCACCCTTCTGGGGAATTAGCATCGCATTAATGTGCCTGTATGCCCACACCCTTGCATTTCTCTGAGGAGGCTGAGGGAATGACTTTTTCCCAAGAAGAAGAACTTTTCCCCCAAGTAAGTATTATATTGGCTCATTAAACTGAAGAAAAGCTTGTTTGGTTTGAGTTTCAGTTCTTAAAGGAAAAATGAATTCTGCATTCGCCTCCGCTTCCTACTTCCTCCGGAGAAAGGGAAACAATAAGGTTGGGGGAGCGGAAGGGGCAACGTTATACGGGCAATTAGAGCTCGCATTATTCATTTTGCAACTTCCTCCAAGTTTACGTATCACCTATTTTCTTGGGAAATTATAAGCTACAAAATGTCGATATGTTTCCTGTCCCTCGCTTCCAAAGCACGGCTCATTCTCCTTGTAATAACTTCCGCCGAGGAAAAGAATTCCCGCGTGAATGGATAAGCGATAAATGCCAAGCCAAAGTAGCTACTATACCACCGACAAAAAACTTTGGATTTTTGACTAGTCCGAACCTACTACAATGCTTATTCACTTTCTCCATGTGGGAGGCATTTGATTCATTCTCGGGTTCTTCTTACATGCCACAAGGAGTCCTATGCTCACTTCATTTGTTTGCTCAGACCTTTCAACCTTCCCAGAGTCAAGCCGCAGTTGTAAACAATCGGAGTCTAGCATTAGGCTTGAAGTTTCCCCGGACGTTTTCTTTTTTACGACTTCAAAAGTTTAACTCGGAATAAGTACAAGACTTGGACAGACTTGCCTTTGGCTTTGTCCCATTAGTCCGTTGTTGCGTTGATCACATGAGGAAAAACATTTGTTGGGAAATTAGATAAGTCCGAACAATAATATCATGTTCAAACTTTTACTTGGGATCAATTAAAGACTTTTTTAGTTTTAATTATATTTCGTAGACTTCCCCCGGTGAAGGGCCATTTGTCATTCATTAAACTTCAAAATTACTGTGGAATCATTCAAAGGAAAGATCTAAGTAATACTGTTTGAGCATTCGAGGATTTCATGGGTTATTTGTTCTCGGCTATTTGTACTTGTACGCCGGCCCTATTATTCAGCTATGAACTCCATTTTCCATACCTTAGTAGATGTGCTCATCAGCTTTCATCAACATTAACCAATGATTAATTCACTCTATGCGGGATGTATGAGAATGTGGACCTAAGTAAACTTAGCAAGGTGCAACTTGTATTGTTGCATTGCTTCCTGATTATCATTGTACTCTCAATCTAGGGAGTTTAAAATACATAGCATATGTCTTGTCTTGTCTGACCTACCACCGAAATCATTTTACACTTTTTTTCTCACCTCCGCTGTTTTTGCAGTACTCACTAAACCTCACAAACTAAATACAACACATATTCGCTATTCCCAATCCCAAATATGTTTCTATTGCCCTTCCTTTTCCCATTCAGCACCTGAGAGGAATAAATAAACATTTTCTCCCGTGGCTCGGCTTGAGTGATAGTGGTCTGTTGACTCCCTTCCTCAAAAACATCCCAAGCTCCAAAAAATAGTGAGATTTTCCTTCCTAAAATCACAGTCCTTCCTTCTGGCTCGACTGAGGTGAGGTGACAGGGTGAAAATAATAATACCATAAAGCTACTCAATACAAACATCATTCCCAAAGCCCATGCTTCCCGCAGTGTCTTCGTCCTGACTGGTCAAAATCGATGATCTGTAGTTCCATCCTTCCTAATCCTAACTTTTATCTTGAGGGGCAATATCAATGCATGCGTCACGATAAACGCAAGAGAGAATAAGATTCTTCTTCTACTTGATCCATATTTGCTCTTCTTGAGCAGTTCATCTCCATCTCAGAATAATAGTCCATCCAGAACCCGATCCACATCCGGAGAGTGGAATGATATGGATGGGCGTGAAAGTATGAATATTTGCCATTTGCTCGTCGCCCTCAATCTCATCTCATCACTCCACTCTAGATCCACACATTTCTGGAGAGAGTGCCGCCTTCAGCTTTTCCAACTCACACACTTCAATTTTTACTTCCCGTGAATGGAATCCCGGGGGATTGAGGGAGATTCCTTGAATGGATCCGATCCAAGCATCAGAATCATGGAATCATTCTTTACCCTACGTGTTTTCCCTTCATTGCAAACCAAAAAACACCAGGGAAATCCCCGTCCGACCAACCAACCAGCCTATCAAGCATAATGTCATTTTTTCCCCGAGTAGAGTTGAAGTACAGTGATCCACATCAAACCAGGTATGGAGGGATCAAGGAGGTCTCAACTAAAAAAAATCTCTCTTCCTGTCGGTGAACTCCACTCCACTCGAAAAAATATGGTGTTTTTTCTTCTCCTTTAGAAGTAAGTATGTAATGTCAACTCTAGCCCCAGCACAATTTTTCCCCACTCAGGAATCCCTGCTTCCTACTCTTCCTATTCCTCTTCATGTTTTATGGATTGGCTTATTTAATG
>JAHZNH010001919.1:0-10074 GCA_027744355.1 Tyrannoseira gladiata | reverse complement strand
TAAAAAGTGTAAATGTTTTCTCTGTAGACAGAGATGATGGTCAAGTTGATAGTGGAGATGAGGAGAGCACTCTACTTCTTGTGTTGCTGCCACTGGTCTGACATTGAATTGCTTTTTATGGAGACAAAACACAAGCTCATCGCAAGAAGAATTCGAAGTTGTGAATGAAAACTCATCATTTCATTCCATGCATACATACAAGTTTAAAAGATTTCATTGGGGACTTGGCTCTACTTACTTAGCAGACAGTATTTCGATTCGTTTTAGTTTTTGATTGATGCAATTTATCTTTGAAAAAAAACACCGAGGTAATGTTCCTCCAAATGTGAAATTGAAATGGTTCTGGTTTCCAGAAATTCCCTTGAGCCTTTCGGAGTTTTTCTGCTTCTCCTTCATTACGCAAAAGAGATTTCCCCCGTCTTATTGTCACAATAATGAAGCAAGGGACAGAGGAAATGCATAAAAAGTGTATATTTTTGAATTTATTATGTGCTCTTTCTCTTCTTCGTAGTTAATCCTTACGCTTTTTGTGCTTGTCTAAACATTGTTGGATGGAAGACCATCAAAGGGAGAAAAAGAAGAAAGGAGAAGGAATTGAATGTAAAAAGCTGGTCCTGTAACTGCAGGGACATAAAAAACTTCGAAATTTAGGATTTGCCTCCTTAAACAAGGAAATGAAGTGTTTTCCTTCTATCTTTTTCATCTAAGAGCTACTGTGGCTGTGTCTGACTTGACTTAAACTACTCGAAACCTTTTGTCTTCCTGGCGTGCTACTACAATGTGCCATTGTGTGAAGGCATGGTGAACTCAAGCTGATTTCTCCTCTCTGGTGAGCTGGAACAAACCTTATGCTTCTGTATTGTACTAGCATGTCGTTGTCATAAAAACTTTGTGCTATTTTTGCATCTGGAATTTTAGGAACTCGAACTCGGTCGACTCCTGAGCCTTTGTATGATGCACTATGGAATGTATGAAGCATACTGAATGAAAGAAGGTGCAAGTCGGAATCCCAGCCAACCGCGCTTTGAGATTTTGATTAAAAGTAAGAGCATTGATTTTGATTTTGAGGGAAACTGGCAACGCTGCGCTTGGCTTTTGATGATGAGATCAACCTTACTATTGTACCACACCGCACCGGGCCGTTCCTTTCGAGAGAAGTTCATTTATGAGCGTTTTAATTTTCCGCGATGAATGGGATTTCTTCTTAACAATGCACCTCTTTAAAAATTGAAAAATCTCTATTGTCGTCAGACACTGAATTACTGGCAGAGCGCAATAATTATTCAAATCATAATGCAAAATAGAGCCATTAAGAATGCGGTTTAAGTTCTAATGGCATGCAAGCATTAATTTCGGTGAAAAATATGATTATAAAAGTTTGATCAATGCAGCAGAAAAGTAGTACAGGTGAAATTTGTTAAAATTGTATTAAGTTTTACTAAATACTTATAGGCTGGAGATGGAAAGGGTGAGAAAATCGAAGGGAAATTTTTGCTGGAAGTAAATAACATGCGTAATTATTATTTAGTAACGTTCCAGGACAAGATTTTACTTCATTGTGCAAATCTACTTATGTATATTAGATGCAGTGATGAAAAGAGATATGAAAACTGAACTATGTATCAATATGTACTTTGGTAGATAGATTGGACGGACAGACAATTTTAAGTATTCCCATGAAGCTTCACGCACTACAAGGAATCTTATCTGGGGTCGTCATAAACCTCATAAATACTGTTAAAAGCTTTTGCATTAATTTGCCATTTCCCCATTTAAAAAGGTGCAACCCAACCTCTCTTCTAGCCGCCTTACAGCAAAAAATATGATAAATACAATCTAAGGACAAAAAAGGATTTACAATCTTGAATTTAATAAAAATAAATTGATGACAAAAGTAAACCTCCATGGATGATCTCACCAGGAGACCTTATTTCGCCAGTGCAAAGAATTCACATGGTCTTTTTTTCTGCAATTCAAATCTTGACTTTTTCGCTCAGCAAATGATTCATGGGACCACTTTTCTTCTGCTTCGAACCGTACGAGAAATGAGTCGACCCAACGCGAAAAAAAGAAAGCGGCAGTGCAAGCAAGCTCTAGCGAATGACAAATATTCTTTGGGAGAAATGAAGCAACAGCACGGTAAAGTGGAGTGGATCCCACATAATCAAAGTGGAAGATAGATATGGTGGCCTAGCTTGGCCATTTGCAAAAGCTCTTAATAAGACATTCATGAATGACTACAAATGTACAAACATTTTAAATGTAAATCATATTCTCTTTTTAACTAATAGGGGTATCTTATAAGCTCCACTCTGAAGGCGCTGAAGACACAGCTGGTTGCGTAGTTAATCCAGTGTCCAACTCAGAGTCCGTAAATCCTGAGAATCCTCTTTTTCTGTTCGGAGTTGTTGCCTCGCTTCAGCATCAGCATCACACCGCCACCAGGAAAAGTTACCACATGCACGGTGTAATAATCGCATTATGAATAATATAAAAAAAGCAGAAGTAGCCTGGAAGGCAAGAAGATGAAGGAGACTCAGTCACTACACTCTAATGTTAGCACGCAATATTGGATGTGAAACAAAACTTCTTACGTCCATTCATGAAAATCTGCACTGACAAGTTCTCTTTTGGGCTTCGTGTCTCGTATTTGTTCGAAAGTGAAGGAAGACAGCACAAACCAGACTTTTCTTGTGCCTTTTGGCTTTCCTCGCCAGAGAAGAGATTTTCCCTTCTTGCTCCCCCCAAGTATGGGAGAAATAGATAAGTACAAGAACTACGCCAAAAGGGCGAAAGGCACCAAGCCAGCGAGGAACATTGTGTTGAGAACCTTCAGCAATAATTTCTATTTTCTTCTCTTATTCATTCATGTTTCATTGAGCAGGCCAGACCAGGCCTGGTCTTACACACACGCTAAGTATTTTTCACGAGATCGAGAGGAGAAGATGAAAACTAGTCTTGGTCTTCCACGTTGTCCTAAATCTTGAATGTAGATCAGCTCTGAGGTTTCGCATGAAAAAAAGAAGCAAGTACTTACTCCGTGTCTTCCTTTCCCCCTGAATATATTTTCCCCTTTTCGCGAGCTGAGTCGAGTGTTTTGTTTACATTAGTTAAATCCTTCTTATTCAGCAGTATCAATGGGCCGTGTAGTGTGGAGGGGTGTCGTCGTGGCACATTATAATATGATTTTTTTTTTCAAAAAGATTGGAAAACTATAGGCTTGAGTGAGGTGGCATTGTGTGGTGGAGGAGTTCTCATTGTGAAAACTATAACTCAAGAAAAGTATGACATTAACGCGCATCTTCCTTTACCGCGTTTTCTTTCTCGACCGATGTGATTCGATACACAGGGAAACATTTTTTATTAAGCGATGATGATATTATGCTGATATAATGACGACGGTGGTGGTGGTGATGATGATGATGACTCTGCCAGGATAAAATATGATGTGGAAGACCGTTTTCATTTAAAGATGGACTCTAGAGCGAAAAGAGAGACGAGCAAACAACCTGTTCAATTTATATGCTAACTAATAGCGAAAAAAAGGTGATCTCATCTCTTTGGAATAGCTTGAAAGCACATCTCCCCGTCACCGCTGCGCGTTCTCACTCGGTTCGATTCGATCCTTGCCTTGGCTGAAGATGAAAGAGCTTACCTGTTTCTGAACAAAACTATCATCATGGACTATGGTTTGATGATTTGGTGATGGGCCAGCCGTCGCTGAATTTCCCTAAAACTTCATCATCAATGCAACTGTTTCAAGTCTCTCCGAGGCTGTAAAATATTGTTTGCTTGTCCTGCTTTTAATGGATAGAGATGAGTACGCCGAGTCCATGCATCAATCCTTCCTCCTGAAAGAATTATTAGTACTTGTGTATGTACATGGGCCCATTTTGTCCATATCAAAATGATTCGAGTTCAGTCCTCGTCGAGTTTCTTTCAGTCCGCCAAAAAAAGTAATGAATGGTAATGATCAGGTGAAGGCAGTACCAATTACTATCATCAAGATATACCGTTGTCGTACGAAAATTGATAGAAGATTGGGTTGAATATGATCATAACAATAATTCCAGAATAAGTCAGTGCAAAAAAAACGCAATTCAAGAATATTATGCTTACTATGCTTATGATGGGGAAGCTGAAGATTTCTTTGCCTTGAAACATTGTCTACGAATATTTACTCAGGTAGGAAGACGTGCGTCCAGAGCCATGAGGTCAATTTCCCTTGTGTTGCAATGGCAGAGTGCATGTAGAATTTCACCGAGAGAATTTTTTTCATAGCCTCGAGATGATGCCATTATTAATCTTGGGTGCTCATCGTAAGTGCGCTCGTTTCTCTCCTCGAGAGTCAGAATCTTAATTTATTTCGTACATCTCTACTGGAGCCACAGAAAAAAACGGATGACGATTACGCAAGTCAAGTCCTCGTCGCCAGCAATGATGCTGATGCTGAAGTTGAGCTATAAGATTGGATTATGCTGTTGTTGTTTTTTGTCTTCTTCCTTTCTCCGAGAGTGATGCTGGCAATTCCATTGTACCAACTTAAATTGTGATAGAATGAAGATGATCATGTCATTATATTTAAAGAAAACATGGCTGATAATCCAACTTCACCTAAACTAAAAATTATAATGGGCTGGTGGTGAAGCATAATATAAAAAAACAGCACAACTGGTTTAATAGATTTTTTTGTCCGTTCATCATGTTCCATGCATGTAGGTTCATTCATTATCGCTCTTGAGAGCACCATTCACCTATTTTGTCCGCTTTCTATCCATCCTCGTCTCGCAATGCCCCAATGCATCACAATGGCAGAGATCATTCAGTCAGTGAAATATTTACATTTCAATACTGCTGCATTTTCCTTTCGGATTTCTGCAAAAATGTGAGCTCGCAGCGATTTTTTCCCATGAATGAATGAATAAAATTATTGATATTTCTTGTCTTAATGCATGTATATTTATTCATCATGGTATGGCACGGTACACGGCACAATAATTTGCATTGCTTATTTTCTATTGCATATAATATATTTTTTTCCAAAGGCACAACAATGGCAAAAAGGTCACTTTACATAGAAATAATAAGCTAATAAAAAACAAGTAAACAATAAGATTGTCTCCGAAGCAGTTTTTCATGCTTAGAATTCCTTCCATATTACATATGCTTAATTTTTTCCCCTAGATAAATTATAATATCATAATATTTTTGTGGGTAGTGCAGCAGTAGCAAAAAAACTGTATTACGACTAAATAGCACATTTCTCCAAAGCATAAAATAAAATACCAACAATGAACTTTAGAATATTCTTTGATAACACTACATTACTATTACATTTTTTATTTTTATAGTGGCAATACACATGGACGCTACACTAAAAATGCTTCACTGAAAACAACAAAGTGAATTGGACTTTTTTCCTCTACACACCAAGCGGTAATTGCATTTACTTATCTTTAGAAATTCTCTATGTACAACAATAAGACAACTGAAAACTAGAATTACTGAATATGGTAAAAGTTCCTGGTAAAGCTCATCTTGTTGCATGTCAAATGCTGAACTTGTGTATTTATTTTTATTAAAAAGATCCTAAATATATCCATAAACTGAGAGATTTTGTCACCGGCTCAAACTTTCGCATTCCTTTTGCAAACGTCACACAATCCAAAACAAAATTCTTGTGTCATCATCAAGAAAAATTTTTTTTTAACCAGTCGTATCACTTTCATCTCATTGATACTAGAACTACCTCACAGAGATTAGTACCACGACAAGGGAAAATACTACTACACGTGATACATGGTGGTCCGCCATAACAATCATCTCAGCAACAAAATATGTTATGCCATTCCTTCCTTCTCATAAAATAAACCATCTCAGAAAAAGAAATCATACTTACTCACCCCCAGAAGCTCAAGCTCAGTAGCTCCTGAACAACTCTTTAAGTCACTACTTTAAAAACAAATGTTTGCATTTTTCAGGTAAAATTACAGACCTCACAAACTTAAAAATTCATACTTTTTGTACAGAGAAAGAAAGTTTTATGGTAACAGCTTCCCATTTCCTTTAACTTTAGTACGACCACTAAGAGACGCAACAACAATGCACGAAAGTATGTATTGTTGCAGAAGTCAGTACAAGAATCATTGTGCACATTTTTACATCATTTTTAAAAACTTTATGCCTAAAATGATATGTATATTTAATTGTCAGCGTATTCCGCGTAGATTTATGGTCACATTTTTAAACAAGTACGAGGAAGGTGTCAACTGATTATGATTTATGCTAATGTTTGTCAGCCTAACATTTTCTTTCTTGATCAACTCTTCTTCTTCTTATTCCTCCTCTTCTGCTGTCATAAGTAAGCATAGCCTGCATTTTATCTAGTAGTACAATTTGCATTNTATGATTTATGCTAATGTTTGTCAGCCTAACATTTTCTTTCTTGATCAACTCTTCTTCTTCTTATTCCTCCTCTTCTGCTGTCATAAGTAAGCATAGCCTGCATTTTATCTAGTAGTACAATTTGCATTTCTTTCATCATCACCTAGTCTAAGCTTATACTTTTTTGAGCTTGAAGTGCAAATCAGACGAAATAGTGAAGTGGAGTGAAGTAAAACATCATCATTATCTTCGTCCCCACTTTATAAAGATGCAAAAGCAATCATTTACCTGCCTACATACTTACGAGGAGATTATATTTTTGTTTAAAAAAAATCATGCTTCGCCGACGTTCCCTCATTAGCAAATATTTTTTATACCTGCCCGGCACCGCACAAAACTGCTCCATTCACATATACACTATTACTCCTTCTTTTCTTGTGAGCCACTCATCAATAGTAACGATAACGTGGAATCCTTATAAAACTCTGTTTCGCAGGATGATCCATAATGATCACCATAATAATAAACTATTTTCTCGGAAGCCTTTATTATTCCTTTTTGCGAGACTCTTGAAATGATAACCATCATCATATCATCATCATCTTCTTCTTCCTCTTTCTCGTAGTCTCCTCGATCATATCATAATTTTTGCATTTCTCATTTAAGTACTAGGTATGCTTCACTACTTAACTTACAACGTCATATATGTGCATGTGCGTGACATGCACAACTTTAGCCATAATAATCTCCACATCATTATTATTACCTCTCCGCAGATTGATCTCTACTACTCCATGCGCATTACCAAGTTTGACTTTTTTCCCTTGACTCAGTTGTTTGCAACGACAAATAAAATATTGTACAAGTGCATGAGATTGTGATTTTACTATATCAACCTCTATACCTATTTTCACTATCGAAGGAAATACGTTGGAATATCGTTTCGAGTAAAATAATACAGCTGAAATTCCCTTTGCGAACTTCATTACATTAAATCTTATTCCCTTTCGAAGAATCCTCTTTCCACTTTCAACCTTTTTTTAACGAGAGACTCTCTGAAAAACTTTTAGTTAGGCATTATTTGCATTCATCCATTTGCATTGACTGATCTCTTTCTCACATGAAAGGGGCAAGCTGAGCTGAGCTGAACCAGTTACCAGGTTTCCATTCACTCACTCACATACACACACACTCTCTCTCTCCATTTTTATTCTCGGACACAATGCAATGAATTCGCAAGATTCAATTATATTTACAGACAAATATATACGCTCATTCTGCGATTTCCCTGAGTGGATCAAATTCAATTTCGCCATGCTTGACCTGTATTGAGGGAAACCAAAGGGAAATGAAATTGGAGGAAAACTAGACACGAATTTCTCTAATAAATACCTACCAGACTTCAACATCCTCAAAAGCATTTGTAGTTTTTCCTTTCTTGAATCGAAATACGAGCAGAAGTGTAAGCATAAAAAGAAGAGCCTTTCTTTTCCACCGATTTTTTTTGTAAAAATAGGCATTGTGCTATGGCAAAAGGTATAACTATATATAACTTCTCAAGTCTTGTATGTATATGCTTTCGTTAAACTGAATAGTGGGCTATAGCCATGCACTACACAGTAAGAAGATCGACATATTCTATTCGATTCCCAGAATCGTGGGAATACCTACATATCATTGTGAAAACTATTTGCACTGTCGACATCATGGAAACAACAAAAGCATTTAGTATTCGGAAGGAGACAGAGAAAGCTCTTTCCGTTTCCCCTAGACGCGGGAACACGACTCGCTCAAGTAATAGTACTACAACTTACATGGTGATACATCCCCATCAAAGAAACGCTTCGAGTGACGATTGCTAACTAAATTATGAAACAAGAATGCAGTACAAAAACTCTCGATGCTTAAATCCGAATTATCGCCACCTGGAATATTGTTTGGAATTCACTGCGCCTTCTTCTTTATACGGACTTGAATTTCTATAATATGCAGGGAAGACATTAGGAGCGGAAAGAAGAAACGTTTAATTGAAAGTACGCGTCCAAAATTGGAACTAGTTTGCAAAAGCCTATTCAATCCAATTGAAACTGTTTCAGGTAAAGCAGTCCCTGCTCTTCGCGAATGAAAAGAACCTGGATATAAAGCATTAAGATCTTCCTGAGTAGTACTCGGATAAAGGGAAAAAATAATAATGATCACTTTCAGTAGCTGAAGTGTTTGGGAGTAGTTTTCCGCGAAATGAATAAGTATTATTGGTTTCGTTACAACTACCCTGGGTAAAGTTGATATTGGCAAAGTTTTCCTTAAACATACTATACTATAAACTTAAGTAAAAATATAGCCTCTTTTCTTTCCCTCCACAACCATCTCAACTTTCAACGTGAAATGTGAATGCAAACTGTTGAATAAAAAAGTAAAACTACTCAAGTGTTAAAATCATCTCAGAATAATTGATAGCATACGCGGGTTTCATGAGCGATATGCTCATTTATGGAATTTTCCCCTCTAATCATGTAATCATAAAAGTCGGTAGCATTTTCTCGAGTATGAAATCGAATCATGTACCTACATGGCTTCTTCAAAAATACAATCCACTGTCATTGAATTTTGAATCCCGGAAAATCCTTCAGCTCGAACATATCTATCCACTGAACAAGTAGAAAAGAATGGAAAGAAGAATAGTGCGCTGAGACTGTTTTCGAGTGATAATACGCAGCAAAAGTTGGGGAAACGATATTGTTAGAGTAGTGGAGCGGCATGCACTTCAAATCCTCATTATAATGCATTCATTTCTACACAATCTCAAATGTTGTATTCTACAAAAGAGAAGACCCGCCTACCACACGACAACACTTTATCTAGGGAGTTTTTACCGAAATAATACCAGTCAGCACTAAAGTGCTCTTCTTTTTTAACGCTGCAAACTAAAAGAAATTGTTGGGAAGGATGAGCCTCACTTTCCCTTTTCTAAGCCACAACGATGGAGCATCCCAGCGATTTATTTTGGAAAGTAAATTATGCATATAGTAAAAACTTAGTGAGCTAGCGAGAAAATCATGGAAGCCTCGTTCAAAAAGGAAGGGTTCCTATGACCACCACAAAACTCACAACTAATATCAGGAAAAGTCCATCACTTTCTCTAGATAAAGTAAAAGTGTGTGCATACTTCAACATACTACAGTTCTGCATGGTTGTCAGACCGTGGTTGTTACGTATGACCATGGTTGCCTGTCAACGTCCTTTTTTCTGCAAATATGTCAAATGCCATTAAAGTATTTGCTCACTTGAAAACGCTACGAGGTACTTACTCTTTGATCTCGAAAATCACATTTGAAACATACTAGACTTAAAATCTATTTACCAGAGTAATTATTTGGCAAAAAAAACTGGATGCTTAACTCACCGTCAACTTCAGGATAGAGGGATTTGACAGCCTACTATAAGCAGAATCCTTTTTCGGGGAAAAGCATAAGGTTTTTTTCGGTAAATATTTGCTTGTTCGGAGTGTATTCTCAATTTAGCCCAAAAAGCTAAATAAACTATCTGGAGATGAGATGGGCTCTTGTCAACTGCGCTTGACTATTGGTAACAAACAGAAATTTTGGATGGACGAGAAGGATCGTGAAAATGCACAGCACTTCCACCGACCCGAAAGATCATGCACCATTGGATTCTCTAACCACCACTCTG
>JAHZNH010001918.1:0-16963 GCA_027744355.1 Tyrannoseira gladiata | reverse complement strand
CAAAAGCCCTCCTCAGATGAGAATCATCACATCACGCTCGCGAGAGGTATCATTATCATTTCATCTCGAGAAAAAATTGGTGGAAGATTTTGAAGGGATGACGGGAAAACAATGAGATAACGTGACTCGTGCGAAATCCTAATTCTGATTCTAACCCTTTTGCGACGCAGTGGTAATTTCTTCCCCAAGTCGGAATTCGGGTATTTGCAGGTTAATCTCTCCCAATCCCTTTCTAAGTAGAATATCATTTTGAATGATGACTTTTTGAAGCCTTGGAGCTTGGAACGCGAAACTCGGAAATAATAATGAATTTATTTAAATCCTTGGGACTTACCTGGCTGCCATCGCTGAATTCTGGGAGAAGAGGGATGGGGTGCTCCCACTGTGGAAATCACTGGTGGAGCTCCAACGCTTCGCGAGGGGAGACGGTGTTCCGTGCCCACTTCCTGACCTCAACTGATTGGGGGAGATGGGAGTTCCGGCGGGGCTCAGTGCACCTCCAGTTCCGTTCTTGGGAGATGGGGTGCCCCGATTATAAGGCGAGGGTGATGGAGAAGGGGACAACCCGTTTGAACTCTGGCTATCCGCGGAGTGAAGCGAGCCCGTCGACTGGTGATGGTTCGCTCGTCTGAAAAACTCAAGTACCATCAAATCAAGACGAGTTCGAGAGGCGGGGACATTCCATTTTCCTCGTCAGTAGTTTTCCAAATATTGTATCTAGTCGACCATTATTTTTTGTAGTGCAAATAATAAGAGCAACACTTCCCCGGTCGACAGGAGAGTGTTGTTTTGTTACTTTGTATCTTAGGGGCTGTCCACATCAAACGTCAAGCTCGGGATTTTTCAGATCCCCACGACCCTTTGTCACGCTCTTATACATCATAAGATAAGGGTACGTGAAGCATTACATGTCACGCAAAGACTTGACCCCCCCTGCCTTTTGTCAAACGTTTGATATGGGCAGCCCCCTATCCATCTTCCACTTCAGGGGAGAAAACCACACTTGAGACTTGAGATTTTTATTGTGACGATCATTTCAGCAATAATCCTGAATATCTTCCTTCACGCTCGATAAAATATCCCCTGATGTTGAGTCTCAAGAAATAAAGCCTGCTTGGAGTGAAGCCCCAGCCCCACTCCTTAATGGCTTAACTTGAATGAGTAATGAGGATGATGACAGTGACAAAGCGCGAGCTCAGAGCTTCAATTCAACTCAACTCATCCATCCATGAATTGAAAAACTAAAACCAATAAGCAACCAAAACCAACCACCTGCCATTCTCCCCGCGGCTCAATGACTTCAGAAGAGCTCCCCGTTTCCTCCTTCCCCCAAAGAAGCACGAGCCTTAAGGAAGTGGAATACTGGAAGAATATAGGAATAGGCAGGTGCCCACGTGCCTGCGTCAATGTCTGCGTTATGGTAGATGTTCTTCCTTTGGAATTTGCATGCTTATGAGCAAGACGCAAGAGCAGGTCAAATGCCACGAAACTTCGTAGGGACTGGATTGAAGGAAGATGCTATACAACTGAATTCAACTGGCCAAATTATATGTGACCCCTTTAATTATTTTAAGCCAAGCTTAACCTTGCCTTGGCCCGAGCGTATTTCATTTCTTCAGCGAGAAATTGACGTTGAGTATATATCCACTCGCGAAAACGAGTTTTTCTCTGGTAAAATACATCTTCATCGATACTGACACGGCACGCACGCTTGCACGGTACGCTCGAGGCAAGGAGGATAAGTAAGTACCACATTAATTTGATTACATTAGCAATTCATTTCTTCAGGATTTGGCCAAGTAATTTCGGAGGAGATCGCAAAACGAAAGGTACTGAGTACTGGCGCATGAATAATGTGATTGGTTTTACAAATCCGTTTGACACACGTAATCACATTTCCCAATCCCTGAGTCTATGCTCAGCTAAATAGAACGAGAACGGTCGGTCGGTTTATTGAAGAATAGAGCGTGGCGATCACAGAGAAAGCCAAATCAATTCGGAATTTGAAATCTACCTTGCTTGAAGACAACGAAATCTGAGTGAGTGCGATGGCATTAGTGCATGTGTGCGTGCGCCCAATTTTCAATGAATCCAATTATTCATAATTATGATGTTGCTGATGGTGATGATGATGATGACATGAAACAAAATGAAAGACGACTTCATATTCGGCACTTGACTCCACGCACAACATATTTGCCCTTGAGGTCAATCTCGATAAATGTCAATGGGACAACTGCTCAATTCACCCCAAAACATGGATAGGGCAAGCCAGTAAAGAGCTGCGGCATTGCACTGTTGATGTCGTCACAAAAGTTCATTACGGTTCTTCCTGAATTAGAATTGCAAGTTTGTGCAAATGCTCATTGGCACATTTTACTCAGGAAAAATTATTAATTCTCGGTTGAAGTTGAAACTGAAACTTTTTTTATGAAATGATTTCCTTGCGTAAAATGTCCTGTTATTTAGGCACTCCGCGCAATAGCATTCCCCCGGTAGGTAGTACCTCCGCCGGTAGTAATAATTCCTTGCTGGTATTTATTATCTCACTGAGTTTCCTTCCTCCCATTCAAGCCTTAAAGAAACCGGTGCCATTCTTCAAAGCTGTCACCGGGAAATAACAGTAATCAGGCATTCGATATCTTGGGGGAGGGGGAGGAGGAAATTCTAGTCGTCCTTATCTTTGAAATCAGATCGTCATCGGAGAGCATTTCTTCCCACCACAACTCGTCCTCAAACTCAAACACGTCCACATTTTACAAGGACTTATTCCCCCTGAATAACGCCTTCATTTCGTGAGTTAACTCGCCTCAGCCGGAATATTAACGATGTTTGCTATTTACATTCGGAAGAAGAAACTTTACAGAAATCCTGCTTGATTGCACAATACAATACACCCATAAATAATAATGATAATAGGCACGGTAATTGTCGAGATAAGTGGGATAATTGCTGAGCATTTAAGGTCTAATCAGATTACGTTTAAGATTACCCGTTTTCATGAGGAGGAAACGTCACTACTCCACGATCGAGGAAGGAATTTAGTAGAGCGCACTGCACACTCCTCGTCTTAATTAAAGAGCACTACGAAGTTCGTAGTTAATTGAACACCTCCTGTGAGGGGTGGTGGGGTGGGTTGGGTTTGTGTATTTTAATCGTGTTGGCAAAACACTCCTCGCCAAACCATATCTAAACTGTAAAACCGTAGAATTGAGGAGTACAATACGCCCGCCAAAAATTATGCCCAAAAAGTGAGTCACAAAACAAACTCGGCCACATGTGCCAGGAATAATGGAGATATTGCCACTGAACACTGTCTCCCCCACCAGCGACCAGCGTGTTCAATTTCGTGAGCAAAGCCAAAAGCAAATACTCAGTCAGAGCTAGTAAAACGAAATATTAATTCCGTGTAATCACCATTCATCATTTAAACTGGCACATCTCATTCCATCCGCACAATATTGGACCGATACATCACATCAGCTCTGGAAATAGACCCACTCATTCATGAATATTTATCTTTTCCCAGCTCGTTCCAATCTCTGAGAGAAGCATTAGCTCGGAAAATTCGAGGGCAATAGTACGATCCTGGCATCATTCAATTCAGCTCAAGTTCATGTGATCCTGACTTGAAACATGAAAAATATTACTTTCTTCGAGAGCGAATTAAAAACCATGTGCGCTAATCAAACCTAAGAACTTCTCGATCCACGAAGAAATTGATTGCTAAACGGTAATGCGCAGTAAGCCACCCGGTGCGAATAAATACCAACATCATTAACCCCTCAGAGAAGTCGGGGAAGTACTAGCAATTACCATTGCAGTAAACTAAATAT
The DNA here is from genome assembly GCA_027744355.1 of Tyrannoseira gladiata. Classification (NCBI taxonomy): domain Eukaryota; kingdom Metazoa; phylum Arthropoda; class Collembola; order Entomobryomorpha; family Entomobryidae; genus Tyrannoseira; species Tyrannoseira gladiata. The sequence goes on along the minus strand of JAHZNH010001918.1, from coordinate 13,127 downwards.
GTACTCGCGATTTTTTTCAGTAAATTGTTGAACCGGCTTGGCCTCACGTAATTTATTTCATGTCAGGCACATGTCCGCTATTACCACTAGTACTAGTACTCCTCTTGTCATTCACATTTTCATAAAAAATACTCACTCACTCATCATGAATATCATCATGTTTACTAGTCAGCGTCAGTCGGTACAAGAACAGGATATTCAGAAACAGTTTTCTGCAAGAACAGCACTCGCAGCCAGTGCAATATTATTGCTATTATGTTTTTTTGCTGAACTCATCCTTTTCATTTGTCATTTCATTGCATTGCATAGCCATTATGGATCCATTTTTTCCCAGATTGGTTCGTTGACAAGGCTACCTTGTAGAATGCATTCAGTAGTGTTGCCGTTGCCTTAACGAACTAACAATGAGTGAGTGAGTGAAGTGGGTGGCTTGGCTTGGCTTTGGCTAGATGCGTGCGACCGAACCGAGTGAGTGCACCACCGGCACGATTTCCTCCCAAAGGATAAAGTTTCCTTCTTTCTAGAAAATCCTCACCATTTTTTTGCAACTAGCGGTGATGTACTGTTTTGAACAAGAGAAGGAGTAGTAGTAGGCGTCAAGTCTAATATTTGCTCATGTTTCTGGCCTGGCAGAAGCCGAGACAAACCAGAACCAGAAGCATGTCGATGTCGGTTGTCGATCTTGCCATAGAGATAGTGAAAAACTTGCGACGCTTTGTACTTTTCAGTTCTCTTGAATTGCATCACCACAGCAACACCAAGACCAACCAACCAACGCAACGTCTTGTCAGTTGGCACTTGGCACGGCACTTGCTTTGTGAAGTGGGGTAAAATTGCAAAGAGAAGGAGGAAGAGGTAGCTACATAGCGCCACTTAGATATGATGACGATGGATGACGCGATGGTGTGGTTTGGTTTTGGCTTGGGGAGCTCAGGGTGTCTCTTGACTTGACTTGATTATCTATCGGTACAGTTTGTTTGTTGATAGTGTCATTGCTCCCCTTCTCCCCTCACAATTCAGGAGATAGCTATTTTACTCGCTCCTCTCAAGAAATTTTTTTAAGAAGATGAGACTCGTTAAAATTCAATTTTACTGCTTGCCATTAATCCACTTGCGTGAGTTATGTCGGTCGGAATGAATGACGCTGAACAAGATGAAGATTGAGATGCTCATGATGATGATGATGATGACGATTCGACAAATTTATCGTGTATCTTCCGAGGACATAAAAAAAATAGTTACGATCGATGATCGAAGAAATGACACAATTATTGCAGATAAGTACTACCTACAACCATTCCATTCTGTCTGTCTGCGGTAATTGTGATACAAAACCAAGAGCCAGTTTTTCATTGTCAGCTTAAATTTTCATTCAAACGATAGATCCATCTAACCTACTTGTACGGGAAGCTTCAGAGAAACTGAATTGCGAATGAATTGATGCGAGGAAGACAGGCAGAGATGAGTGATGTGATGCTGAGTTGTTGTTCAACCTATCCTTCTTGATATGAAATGATATGTATTTGCCGTATGCCCCTTACTTCTATAGGCCGATAACCCCCTTCAAGGTTGGCAAATTTGCATGTATCATAGATCGGCAGACAACTCGCTATGAATGAATGTATCGGTTTCAAGATGTCTCGCATTTGGTTTGTCTGCGGTCAGTGCGGTAGTCCGCTTTTAAAAAATCAAAGCAAACTACTTAAATACATTTCATACTGCAAAAAGTTTGCCATCATTTAACCAGAAATATCTAGTACTTTTGCAAAGTCCTTAAAATTCGCGAATTGGCCTACTTCAATTCACGAAGAATATAATATGAATAGTTTTTTATGAAAGGTTCGCAATTTAAATTGCGGCGGATTCTTACCTGTACTTTGATATGTTACTGGGTGGATGGTGTCCGTTCACCCCTCCCCCTCCGGTTCTTCTCCAGTCCGCCCTGGTAAGCTGCGTCGGAGTTGGTCTGGTAAACTTTCAGTCTTCCCAAATTCTCCTTGAAGTGAGCATGATGAGGGCTCCCGCCGTTCGTCGTTACGTTTGCGATGTGCTGTGGTCCTGAAAATAAAATAATTCCAATCATCATATTCCGATTCAATCAATTACATAACTTCTCGTTTCTTTCCGCAGGGCTACGCAATAATCTATCCCGACTGGTAAATTCATGATTCCCATTTGATTCCAAAATATGTTGTCCAGTTGCCACAGTGGAAATACATGTATACCTACCAATTCCAATAATTTTCGCAATATTTATGTGGCATGCCATGGCGTTCTGCTTCATCGTCCGCCATTTCAGGGTCCATCGACAGCATTTTTTCAATCTCCGGGCATAAGAATCGCTCGCTGTGGCCGAAATCAACGACACTTTTCAATCAAATCCTCATTCCATGAATTCCTACGTCTTCAGATGAACCCCTAGCTTCTGAATTCCAATACCCAGCGACTCAAATTTTCAAAAAGGAATAACCGAAGCCTCAAGCCAAAATCTGCAAAAGTCCCCTGATAATTGCCACTCTTGGTCCCCCGATGAAATGAAACACTTCTCCTCGATCTATTTGTGTACTACTACTCCCCTCCGCAAATTAAATTAGTCCAGAACCGGAGTTCAGAATCCACCCAGAAAAAAGTTAAAACATGTGTACGCAAATGAGTGCTCACACTTCCCAGCAATAAAAATTGCGAAAACTACCCAGCGGCGAAAATTCCTCATCTCAACTAACTAATTGAATTTCCTTCCCTTCGCAGAGTTTCAAGCATGAGAGGGGATGTAGATGTAGGCAAGTACTTTTTGGGGAGTGTGCAGAAAGAAAACTTGTTTCTTTTTGACGAAAGCCGTCAAAAGTCTAGAATTCCCGAGTTCCCGCCCCATTTTTCCCCATCCCGAGGAAAAAACTTTGTCCGTCCTCCAGTCACTTTTTCACCCTGGAGGAAAAAATTTCCAACCTGACTTCAGTTTTCAGTGCTCCTCTCTTCAGCGTCCCGAACCGCAGATTTTGAACGTGCTCTTGAGCAAAAACCATAAATTATTCATTCAAATCATGACCTTGAGGAAATGTTCCACGGCCAACCCAAATGTAATGACTATGGAGCACCTTCTCCAAAATATCTGCCTACTTGTGCTGCCTTGTCTTGTCCTGTCTACTCATTCAGCGTTAATTAAGGCTTTCGTGCAAAAACTGTCCTCGGGGAGATTACGAAGAGGCAATAATAAGAGGCAGTCTAAGCACCTAAGAGGAACCTGAAACCTGGACCTGAGAATTTAACTTTTTGGATAGTGAGCCAGTGAGGTGGAATAAGTGGCGCTAATGCAACGTGCAGAACAAGTCAGTATTTTAACCACATTTAAATGTCCGCTGACAATGAGCTTCCTTCTTCCTTGAGCCATAAGACCAAGCCTCAAATCCGCACTGAAATTGGCGCTTAGGTAGACTCACTGGACATGGGACATGACTAAAGAGAAGATGCTACTTAGCTCGCAACAAAAGGAGGATGACATGACATCCCCCTAATCCCACCACAAGAAAAAGAGTGACTATTTAGTCCCACCATTTTCCATGCATGACCAGATATAATTATTATGGTGCGTTCCTCTCAATCTGAAGCTTTGAATTTTGGTTGGACTCTCCTGTCTTCAGTGTTAAAAATTCATATTTCACTTCTCTCTCGTGAATGGCATTATTATACCCAGTAAAATTGCATGTTTAGGGGGAAGTCACGCACAAAAACGCGAAATGCTCTTGGTCTTGAGTCTTAAAAGGGGGGAAGAAGAAGAAGAAGGATTATTACGAAACCTTTTTTTTCAATGATTCTCCTTTTTCCTAATCCCGATGATGCTCAAGTGAATGCTTTATGTATTTTTCTGCTTCGCAAAACTTTTTCAAGGTTATTATGCTACTGTATATAGATGCATTATTGTGATGGTGGTGGTTCATATTTCACACAACACGAGACACAACACCTAAGCAGAATTCCTAATGCTTCCTTCAGATTCAGATGGTATAAAATACGCTGAAATCATTCCAGGGAAAAAAATCTAGCTTGTGGATTAGTAATGCACTTTTATATTCACACGGCAGACAGGTAAGGTCGTCCTAAAGAGATTTGACTGGATAGGATTGGATTGGACCCGGAGCCAAGAGAATTTTTTCAAAATGGGTTTTCTTTTTTCACTTTCAATTCAGTGGAAGGCTCAGTCCAGAGTCCCATAAATCAGTTCTTAATTAGGGTGAGCCCATTTCAATAATTTTTATTATGACTTACGGGATGGATGCTGAGCTCTGAGCTGTGATAAGTAGGCATTATGCGTTTTTATGACAGTGACAAATTACAAGTCATTGTGAATTGTGACCAGCGGGCAAAATATTTTAAATGATTTGGAGACGGGTCCCGTCCAGAAGCCCAGAGATTTGATGCACTGGATAAGTACTGATGCACTGCACGAATGAACTTGTGAATCGCTTGCAGTTTTTTAATTCAGAATTTTTATCGATGAAACCGATCTACACTACTTATTAAGTAATTGCTGTTCACTTTTAAGCCACACCCCATGAGCACTCCGAGGCACTGGCACTGGATACTGGATAGACTGATGATAAAAATGAATTGTTTCTTCCCAAAAAACCACCCACACTTTTCCTAGCATGAGGAAGTGCAGAGTGCAGATAGCGGTAGGATAAACTGGAAAGAAAGAAGTGAGTTGTTTTGCACGCCAGTGTACTAATGTGGGATGGCACGAGGAGGAGACGAAAGGAGCGGAAATGGAAAATCGATAGCTAATTATACCTAAACAAAAGTACTGGATGTTGGTTGGATAGATGGATGGATATTCAGATGCTAACTTGTGAACTAACTGGCGCCACAGATGATTATAGCACTTAATGCAAAAAGTATAATTCGCTACACTAATCAAAGGTGAACATTCCTATTTCTGGATTATTTTTTTGCAAACTGGATAAATGAGACATTACTTTCCTGAATGAATGAAATTATTATCTTAATTATTGTTTAAAATTATGTTAAAAAAGTGTTTGCTTACCTCGAACTCCTTCAAGATTGGTGATCCTCCGAAGAACATCTGCTAGCGTGGCACGGAGGCACAGGATCTCGTCCCTCTGCTCATACACCTTCTTCTCCAGGTCTCCAACGCGCTCGCGCAAAGTCTCGTTCTCGTTCTCCAGCATTTCGTCTGCACCGAGATAAGAAACATACAATAAAAAGTTAGAGGTTGTAGATAAATACATAATCCAGCAAAATCCTCCTCCTCCAATATAAATATAAAGCGGTGAGGTCGTACGGGTGCTTTCATCAACGGATAAATACATTTTCCGTGTTGATAAGAAATGATAAGGAAAGCGGTTTGGCTTTGGCGTGGCTGGCCTGGGCATTACAAGTAATTGCATGTTGCGGGGAATTTGCAAACGCCCATTTCGCAATCTTACGGCTACAAGCGAGAAAAAAGCGCAATGTTAATTTCATTTCTTTTAGATGTGAACGAGTGGAACCTTGAATATAAGCCGGCTCTCTTGCAGCAGGCATTACTCTTGGAATACGGACAGGACAAAGGACAATTTCCAAGACAAAGGATTATCGAAGGAGAAAGCATGAGAAGGAAGGAAGCATCAGAGTTAGTGGCAGACTTTGCCGGTTTCCGCATTCACCATATACATAAGTAAGCTCACTGGAATGGAATTTTCACTGGAGTGAATGCCGCTCGGAGTCGGAGATGCTTCCTTTCTTGTGGATGCGGAGGGATCGTGGAATGAGGACGAAGAGTGTCTGGAAAACAAAGCATCTGAGGAATGCAGCAGCAGCAGCAGCATCCACCACACTAAACCAAACTGGAGACTGGAGAGTCTGGAGACTCCAAGGAAGGGGAAAAAATAGGAAGTTTGGGGCGAAGCTGATACGATGGCAAGTCACGATCTCAAGAAGGAAGCATCTCTGATGCCTAAATAAATCCTGTGGCTGAGGTTGTGATTTCTTCATCTCTGTGGCTCTGGCTCTAGCCCACGACAAGACAAAGTTTTTTNGAGACTCCTAGGAAGGGAAAAAATAGGAAGTTTGGGGCGAAGCTGATACGACGGCAAGTCACGATCTCAAGAAGGAAGCATCTCTGGTGCCTAAATGCATCCTGTGGCTGTGGTTGTGATTTCTTCATCTCTGTGGCTCACGACAAGACAAAGTTTTTTTACTTGTGATAATTTATTCATAGCACGCAGAAAAAAAAACATTTTAATTTATTTCAGATTCGCATGCTCAAAAGCCATGCATTTGACTCTCAGTCAGCAGCGTGATTATGAATGCAATTATTGCATTAGATAGGGGCAGGGAAGCGGAGCCAAATCGATGATGACATGCTATGCTGGATGCAAGGACCACCTACGGATCACGATCCAGGGAAAACTTCTATAAATAGTTTTAGTTGCAGGAAGATCAACCAAGTCAGGTTTTTTACTAGTGGCTGGGTGTTTTTAGTGTTTTCGCAAATTATTTTGCAGGGACTTCTAGCTATTTATAGACAAGTTACATTTCATCGCGTTTTTATTTATTTACCCGATTTACTCGTAAACTAACTTGAATTCCTGGAAAAATAAACAGGAGTCTGGTTCTGGTTCATTTCATGACTAGACCAGACCTCCAGCCTAATTTTTCTCACCTAATTTGACCTAATTCGATCAGGTTCTACATAAAACCTGAGGAAAACTGCCTCATTCTCCTGAAGCCGTTCTTATCTCCTACTTTTATCGATACCGGCATCGGCAGTGACCACCTCGACTGACTATATACATGAGGCTTCCTTGACTAGTATCAAGCACTGGATCCTAATACAACTTTTATGCAAATCGTATTTACCTGCACACTTTTTTACTAGTGACCTTGGGAAATTATTACATGCTCATGAGAAATGATAATAAATCAGAGGTGCGATAAGGCTCTCAACAGCAAAACAATTCAATTCACTCGCTCAAACTCAATGCAGATGCATTATCGCATGGTTTCGGGAACTCAATCGTAATACCTCACTTTTCAAACGAGCACCTGAACCTAAACACGTCAGAAGTCGGAATGTCGATGAAGCTTTATGGCTCCATCGAAAAAGAAAACTCAATGGAAAAATGTGAAGCACTATCATCTATTTTACCTAAATCTAAAATTGATTCTAGTTCGTGTGGAAATTCACTTACGCCAAGCCGCAGTCAACCTCTCCTCACTCACTAAGGTTCTTTGTATTCTCTTAATTTCACTGGTGGGGTTCTTCAGGTTCCCATTGAGCACTTGGTGGAGATGTTGTTGAGAGGAAGAAGTCTGATGATTATTGGAAGCTCTGGAGGAGTGAACACCATTTGTACTACTAGGAGCACCGAAAGATGTGGCACTGGCACTGCTCCCACCACTAGCACCACCACCACCTCCACTGTCATTGTCGTCATCCTTCTTTGTCTCACTGCCCCCCTCATTATTTTCCGAGATGTCAATGTTCACCGTCATTATGTGCGTCTGGGAATGAGGGGTCTTCTCGAGGAAGGAGGACTTGATTGGAGTGGAGCGTCCGCTCTCCCCCTTTGTCGGAGTCGGAGGAGAAATAATTGACGGGGAGGAGGAGGTTGATGCCTCAACTTCCATGATGCATTAATGCGAACTAACTATTTTTTTCTAGTGGGGGCACATCTTCACCGCGATAGAGATAATTATTTTATTTCGAGGAATAAATTCTCATTCCAATCTTTTATGGCACCTGGTCTGGTACAGAACACGATCACTAAAAAAATATATTCTAGTTGTTGAGGGCGCTCGTCTCAAGGTTGACAATTTGAATTCTGAGGTAGATAGATAGTTATTAAGACACCAAAAATGATGAGGATTCACTGGGCTCGCCAGCCTATAATTACTTTTCTCATTTTTTGGACAAAGAGCAACTCCCACGAAACTTCAGTTCTTCAAAGAGTTTAATGGAACTTCCCTCTTGTTAATTCAATCTCTTGATTCGAAATTCTCCCAATTAAACGAGCTACGAACAAAAAATTATGTTATGAATCTCTAAAACCTCTAAAAACTTTTTTTCTGCTTGAAAGTGTGATGTGATGCGATGCGACGATGACAAATTATGGATTGACTTATTGTATTGGTCGGGAGAGAACAGGCTCGTCCGTTGGAGTCGGAGATTATATTTCTCCTTAAAAGGGAAGGTTTGATGTGATGCGATGCGACGATGACAAATTATGGATTGACTTATTGTATTGGTCGGGAGAGAACAGGCTCGTCCGTTGGAGTCGGAGATTATATTTCTCCTTAAAAGGGCAGGTTCTTCATTAGTGATTTGCATTATCCCATATCTTATTGCTTCATTAAGCGTACATGGTGCATGATGGTGGCAATAACAAATCACTTCATGTTTTTAAATTGAAATACGATATCTCCAAAAAAGAGATTAGATTGGCTGGTGCACATAACATTCATTTTGCATTTGAATAAATGGGGAATTGTGTGCAGGACTGATTGATTAGGCTAGCAAAAATGCACCAATGGGAACTTCTTATCTGAAGCGTGTCTGATTGTACGAATCTGTGCATTCTCGTCTAAACTCGTGAGGTTTTGACAAATCAAACCGAACCGATTCCAATTACCGATTTGTCTGCTCATACTGATAAGAAAATTCTGTGATTGTGAGCGACAAAACCACTTATACTCCCCGAGGTAGACTCGACCGAACCCCGGAAGTGATAAATTAGACTGGATGTGAACGGGAATCATCCAAATTAGAAAAACTGATGATAAGTGTCTGCCTCTATCATCTCGAGAATGCTGGAATGAAATCCACCGGAAGCCATTACAACTAAAGTGGTGCGGTTCAGTTCCGCGATAGATGGAAGGTATTGCGTTCCCTTTTCATTTTCCACCCGATTGGACAGCTTAATTGACTCCAGTTCCGGGCAGAGGATGAAGCATCACATCGTCACTCCTATCGATTATCTACTCAACACTAATTCAATTTTGGTCCTAATCAACCGTGAGAAGCTGGAGTGTTCTTCCGGACCATATCCAAATGGCGCTTGCTTGCTCCACTTTGTTCTATTTTTGACAGCCTTTTAGGAAAGCCAAACATTTCCCTGTTTTTCTTGGAGCTCCAAAGGGGAAGCGAACACCTGCCCACCGAGAGCGAGAGCTTCTCAAGATTTAAAACAACACAAGATCCTATTCCAGCCCGTTCCCCCTGAAGCCTTCCTTACTTTCCTGAAGCTTTTGAGACTCGAAACCAAAATACACGTTTCAAAATTAAATGGAAGATTGTTCGCAAACGAAGCCTTCAAAAATATTTCACAATTTTCAGCCACCTTCAGCTCCCAATTCAATTCAAGGAGTTTGCTTGTTACTCACTCTCCTCCACCGAACTGGAGGAGCTCTACAGATTTCGAAATCAGAAAGTCATCTTTTCTCTTATTGACTATGGGAAGAAGAAGAAGGATTAAGGATGCATAGAACTGCAGACGGGGATTCATTTTTCATCCCGTAAGTAAGATGGATTTTTTTTTCTCTCGAGAAGTTCATAAACTTGTCAAGATCTGACAAGGGGAAATTGCATCTCTCCAACTCCAACTTCATACTCGTGAATGCAAAAGCTCCTCATTCGAAGTCTTTCAATTTTTTTACTTCGATCTGACTTCTCATTTTCCACAAAAAAAGTTGAAGTTGGTAATGTTACATTCGCCGGAAATCTAAAAAATGTACTCGCTTCAGCATTCCCCCAGTGTTTATCTAATTTATTCGTCATAAATATCAGATTTCATCACGAGGACTTCATAAAAAAAATCCAAGAATCTTGAATTCTTTCTCTGAATTTGATGAATGCTACACGAAGAAGCGAACATTTCATTTTCACACTTTTTTTCAGCCGACACCGACCAGTGAACCAGAGTCGAGTGGTCGCGCAGAAGTTACGAAGTCAACCAGTCAAGTAAATATAAGGAATGTCATGTACACGCAAATTGGCTTCTTGTGCGAAAATAAAATTCAGGAAAATCTACATCTCCCTCTCATTTAGCGCGTGACTGTGTCACTTCTATTGGAATTATGATTACCGCCATAGAACCAAACCGGCTACTCCATTAAATTCATCTTGTTCTTATGCCTCTTGTTCATCAAATTCGGATTCTTTGACCCTATAAAAATCTACAACCGTCATGAATTAAAAGAAAGTCTTTCCTCCTCCTTATAAAAAATGTATGCGTTTTACGCCTAGACGCATTTCTGGTTGCTTCCAGCAAAACTATCGTTCCACTAGGTCACTGAGGGCAATCGTACTGAATCTAAGCAGGACTTGTAATATAGGATGCCGGAACCTATCCAAGCTAATTGCAATATCCCACGTTCCCCAGTGATCCAGTTATCGGATAGACTTCCTAACCTAAAACTACAGGTTAAGTCTCTGGGTTTACGATTACTTGATTGGGTTTGGGATGGGGCATGCTACTTATTTACTACTGATATTTCCACCGTTGAAATTTTCCGTTTACTGACCCCATGTTGTATCACAGATCAAAAACTAATCAAAACGGTGGTGCTTATCTAAACTGGCTTTTGACATGGAGTATGAGTGCTAAGTGGTCAGTAAAACTTAATTCGTTTGCATATTTTCTCCTCTGCAAACTGAACAGAGTCGAGCTGAATCTCAACTTTAATGAAGAGGATCTTTAAGTTGCTTCTGCGTTATAAATGACCTGCATTCAACAACCACAGTCGCATATCGGGTTTGCTCCTCTACAAGGAGGTCATAATTATCGTGTCATTAGCATCGCTGATGTTGCTTACTGCTGCTGATTCTACAGATTACGAAGGAAGTATGTCCGGTCAGTACTGATTCGAGCTCATTAAAAACTTAGCACTTCACCATAAACTACAGATTTTCCTCACATTTAAGTAGATAAACTCTTCACAAGTGAATTAGAAGGAAAGCTTCATCTACATGAATGCTTTCATCTCGTGGCAAACCGGGTCATGGCAGAGGACACATGAGATGACGATGACAGTTCGAACATTTCCACGAAACAGACAGGCTAGAGCTCAACCTACTCAGCATATTTTTTTGCACTTTCCTTTCCTGACAATTTGTGACCGACCATGCCACTCACTCACCCACCATCACTGTGATAGTTCACGCTTCTGCCAGCCAGATAACCAACAGCACTTACTTTATTTGAGCAGATCTTTCGAAACTGAGAACTACTACAAAACGGGGCTAAAGATGACTTTTAATGTAGAAAAATAAATCGAACTTGGAGGGAAAGGTCTCCCTACCATTTAGAAAAGGTGGTGTCACTGGTGTCATCGCCACTGCGAGGTATCATTTACAGGGTGCCTTCAAAACATGCAAATTTCCACTCCACCACCACCAACAGAACTGACTGAGTACACTGATGTTCGCGCCTTTGATTATTACTGCCTCAATGAAATTAGATATCTCCGAGCGGGATCAAATCTCAGTCTGGCTGCTGCACTCTGCAAGAGCAGCAGTCTATTATAAAACACGCTGGGTGGGATTGGAGTTCTCAAGTAAGTACAGTGAACGAGATCAAGAAGGCGAATGCTGAGCACATGAGAAATAGACGATCCGTTGCTGCGGAAAGAGCACCAATCTAACCAAAGCCAACCACTCGCAATTAAATAGTTGAAGATGAGCAAGTGAAGACGCATGAAAATTGTGGGATTTCATCTTGATCTGATCCCTGTTTTGTTTCCAGATTGCTCTATGCGCCATACCTACTCCTGCAATTTCACATTGAAACGAAATGAAATGAAAACAAGACGACCGCAAAAATAAACCTAACCTACATTACTAGAACGGAAGGGAAGGAATGTTTTTCGAGGAAGAACAACATTCTATCCGCAGCTGCATTGCTCATTTGCTCCGCAATCCTAGAAACTCTGCAGGCGGCTTCACAGGTTGAAATTCCCATCCACTTCATCGCTAATGACTCCATTACGAGTGTTTAGCTATGTGAAGAGCGCGCATTAAGCTACGTATTTATCCACATCCCCCACAACACAAAAGGTTTCGTATTTTATCTGATCCAATTAAGACGGAAGCTAGAAGATCCTTGAGGTTGACAATGATAATGAGCCCATTCTGAAACAGAGACGACCTCACTCACTCACTCACTGCTACGGCTACAAGACAACGCAACGTTTTAATTAGTCTCAGAGGCAGCGGTGTTTTGTTGGGGTGGGATGAACTCTCAGCGAGATAAGTGAATCCGCCTCAAGGAGACGAATCCTCCTGACTTGACTCGACTCTGAGTCAACCCAAGATCAGAGCAATGAGCAACGAAGGCCTCGACTTTGATTCGAGAGGGCAACGACAACCACGACCACAAGTCAGCACGGCTAAATAACAGGAAGGTTCACAGATTTTCACTTTCCTTCCATTCACCAATCTCATCCGCACTAAACTGGAAGAAGATCAGACTGGCTTCGTTTTAATTCCGTAGTAATGGAGCGAAATGGTAATTTGATGTGATGTGATGTGATCACTGATCTGGTCTGATCACGATCATGATCATGATCATGGATATGGTTTATTGAGCTCCCTACAGCCGCGTAGTAGTGTCATCCTCATCCCAGAACCAGAACCAGTCAAGGTTGCTCCCAAGTATCAAATCAATACTGAGTGAGTGAGCGAATCATTTCAGCGAGTGATAAAGTTAATTCGCAGACCTCCTGCAATACTCATCATCATCAACAACAATAAGATGCGATGATGATAATAATGATGATGATGATGAGAGTACTCCTGCCAATCGCTCCAATGTGTAATGTGATCTACACAAAATTGCAGGGTGCTTGTTGATTTGGTGAGCACGATCCATGATCCAGCATGATGGACGACATGGGATTAGGTTTTTTTGTCTTCAGATCATTTTTCAGACTTGGAGTAGGAGTCTACTCGTGATGATCATGATCATCATCCTCCTCGCGGGGAAAATAATGAGCCAGCAATTTTTCACTTGATCATTACAGTGATCACAGTAGCAGGATGCCGTTTAAAGGATTAGGAATCCTGCAAGTGGCAAATTGGAAAATGGCAGAAGAGCTTAGTACAGTATTTGCCATCTTTACTGTCTACAATTTAT
>JAHZNH010001916.1:0-20698 GCA_027744355.1 Tyrannoseira gladiata | reverse complement strand
TAATTTGATTGATTATTTAAAGTGTGAAGACCATTAGATTGCCTGACTAACATCCGTAAAAATCATCTAAAGTACAAAGAAAAACATCTCGAATATCACTTCTGCCATTTCACCTAACAGTAACAATCTTGAACTCTACATAAATTATAATGCGTCGCACATCACCACGAATGAAACGTAAGTTAAAAAATGTAGGTACATACGTGTGCATATGGAAAACGGTACAAAATGCTCGAGAAAGACCGTTTATCTAGCTATAGCTGGCAAGCAAACATAATGTTTTTTTTCTTCTCTGTGGCTTGGCTTTGGTTCTTGCTTGTTCAAATCAGAGATAAGTAAGTAAGTAAGATGAGTCATGACTATTTAAAATTTAAAGTGAAGCAATTCGGAGCAAAGAGTTTAAAAAACGGTTTGTCATGCTCTACACATACCGTACGCCTCCTATAAATTAAAAAAATGTTGATTTTTTTTATTTCCACATGTTCACACGGCACTCGACACGACTCTCTCTTTTTTTCTCCTCCTCTTCGCTTCCGAGAAAAATTTCAATGTTATTCAAAGCATATTTTCATATTTACGCTTGTGCGACACCTTAACTGCCCATATATAATATGGAATGTCAAATGTGAGCGATATTTTGATGTTTGAAGAGCAGAAAAAGGAGAGCGAACAAGTGGTTTAATAGCCTTTCAGAAAATAATAAAATTATAGCTACTCGTTTGCACAGTTAAACGGAAATCCAAAAAATCATGCACTTGACTCACTCACTCACAGGTGGATGTGGATGTAGCATTTTTGTTCTCTTTCTCTCGCAGCTGCACTGTTACTTTTGCGCTTTTTAGATTCTAGAGTGTGCCCTGGCAAACGTTTTAAATACGAGTAAAAAGCGACATTTAATGGAGATAATGATGAGAACTTACTGTAATTTGAAATTTCCTCAGGTGAAGTGTGTACTAGTGTGGATGCAGAGAAAAATCGAGCAACGTTCTCAGAAGAAATAGACTCATTTTTCTTAAGAAAGAAATATTAGTATGTGTGGTGGGGAAGAGGCATACGGATGGGACATTTCATTTTTTTGCTCTCTTCTTGTTATTGTCATTAAGTATTCCTCTCTGCACCATTGTACCAGTTTTCTTCCTGTGAATCAAACAGTCACTCATCCCTTTTTCTCAGATATCTCAAGCAACAATTTTTTCTATTCGCTGGGCCACATACTTTGCATACACGCGAAATGTGCTGTGTAATTTAAGTATTTTCAGATTTTACCCTCCACTTGCTATTCTTTCTTCGGATTGGATTGTAGAGTTGCACTATAGGAGGATGTTAAATGGTTAGACAGCATTCTTCCGTGGATTTTTTTTTGCATGGAGGCATGTAGGAAAAAAGTCAGAAAAAAGTAAATGACATGACAGGGCGGAATAAAAAATGCGAGCAAAAACCAGTAATTCTTTCCAATCGCTAAAGGAGCTATCATTGTTTCATTTTATTCGTATTTTTATTTTCTCTTTCGATTTTACTACCACGAACTACCATGAAGAGACCAGGATTACTACTTGGGACATTAGAAATAGCATATAACGGTAACAACAGTCATCCTCCGAGCTTCCTTCCACTTTTTTCAAAAGGGGTTTAGAAGTGGTCGTGTGATATTCTGACATGATTTGATGCTGATGATCATCCTGATAATAATGAAGCTACTCTGGTTTCCCCTGTCTGCATACTTATAAGCTCTTGACATTTTCATGCCAATCCTATTAGTTTACGAGGCATAAGTTGCAAATTACCATTGTAGGTCTTGGCACTAAAAGCCTTTTACGTTCATGCATAAAAATGATATGCACTGCTTTTCCCTGCTCCTCACTAAAAACTCCAAAAACGTTTCCCTGTTCAGTTCGCGAATGTACTGACTCTGCCATTACACTACTTACTCGCATTTCGCTCGGTGAGCTGAGCTGTTAGCAAGGTAATATGTCATGTTTTTCCGAGTGCTATTCGCGGATCTAAAAGACTTACAATGCTAATGCACTTGTTGAGTACAGATAGATGAAAAAGAGGGAAAATATAAGTAAAAAGCCCCAAGATGAAAATCTGGGCTGAGATCGAACAACAACACCCAGCAGCACACACGACCGAATCCTCTTTTTTTTCTTGAAAGATCTGTTTTTATAAATAATTCACTTGTCAACAAGGAAATAAGCAAAATATCATACAGTAATTTCATTATAAAAGCAGAACTAGATTTTTAGCGAAAGAGCATTGTAAGAAAAAGTATTTTACACTTTTCGTCAGATCGCACACAACCTTTTATGCAATTTACAGTAAGAGAATTTTCATCTCCAATCCCATCCGTCAGCTCAGACTAGACACTCTGACGTAGGCTGATTACTACATTATTATTACCGTCAAAATCGGATTCTGTACAAGTCCAATATGTATTCGAATTGCGTACGACCGCATCGAAAAGAAAGAAGGTTCTGCATGCCTTGCAATCTGCATTTTGGTAGAACTGATATTGGCAACGATGATCTCTGCGTCTCTATTGTGCTTGCTCATGAAGAAGAAAACGAGTTTACGCATATTTGTCACGGTTCATTACAGGATGTGTAGAGTTGTTTCCTTCATGCACTATGCAGCAGGTTAAAGTTTTTTAGTACAAACTACAAAGTCAGCTAAGTATAAACAACAACAAAGGATGCGTGAGCCTTTGAGTTTTTAAAACATGGCACCTTGCCTCAACTCTTGAGGACGCAAGTAATGCTTCAACGGTACTCGCGAGTAGAAAATTGGGTCTGATGATGAGGATGATTTGATGATGATGATGATGACTGTAAAAATCAAGTCTTTATAGCGTTGTCAGAAATCAAACAGACAAAAAATCCGATTATGGCAGCAAGCGACACGAAAATTTTTAGATTGAGACCGAGAAAAAATGGCCTTTTTGTTGTTGGCGTGTAGAGCGTTTGTCATCATCCAAATTATCAGCCGCGCAACAGCCAGAAAGAAGGAGGAGGATGGATCCACAGCAGAATACTAAATTCATAACAGTTGTTCATTACGATAAAGTGCCAACACTGCATTCCGCGTTGTTTCTGAAACGTGGCTAATGTTGTTTATGTAGAACGTAGTACTCCTACTAATCGTATAAAAACCGGATCTTTGCGAATATGCTTTTTCTACTCAAAACCAAGCCATATTATCGAAAATTGGACCTCCTTAGAAAACAGCCAAGAACTAGCCAACAGATAAAAACCCTTGATGCACATATTTTTTTGCAAAGATTGCATCGCGCTGGGATTTCAATCTTTCAATATTTTATCCATCTTTGTATGCGCTATAAAGATCGAAACGGTTGTCTTTCCCTACGAACTGTGAAAAGTCCAAGTGGATTTGCTGTTTTTTCTTATGCGTTCGGCTCGAAACGGTTTTAGTTTTCTGAGGTTGGGTTGGAGTAGGGATTTGTAAAATTCATTTTAGGATGAAGATTGTGGCTGAGATTTTTAAAAATTCGCAGATGATCTTCGATTTATGCAATATGGACAATCTTTCTACCGTTACTTAATTGAATTATGGGCATGATGCCTATCTAAACGCTTGTACGAGCTTGTTTGATTTTTTATATCCAGAATGAATTATTTATACCACCATTGCAAGAAAGCAATAAGTCATGAATTATTATTATATTTTATTTTTTTTCTTCGTCAATAATTTTTTGAAGCCTATTGCGATTGTTTCAAGCTATAAGATGTGAAAGGATCAATTTGCGCCTGAAACCTGATGCATTAGAAATTGCATTGCATTAGATTATTTATGGGTTTCGTTTGCTCGTATCACATTACCGTGCTAGATTAAGCCATTCATATTCAGCAATAAAAAGGAAATATATTTAGTACTATTTTGCATTCGTCATCCCTCGGCGGATTTCAAATTGAAAGGTTAAAAACAAAATGGGAAAAGTCAATTAACCCAAAGAGCATTGTTTATTATCGCCGTCACTTATCATCGATGATGATCACCATCATCGTCCTCATATACTCATCGGCTTTGAGCACCTCATGCGCGTGTGATTTCACGCACTGGCAAAAGCTATTTATTTTTCTTGATATCGTTAGCTTGGAAAGAGTTTTCCTTTGTGACAAGACAATAGAAAGTGGAGGAAATGGACCATTGAAACGGTTTAAGATTTATGGGACTCTTGCCCATTAACATATAACACGCTACCACCAATCATATCGCCAAACGAGGATAATGACATGCAACGTTAACTTGATACTATATACTTGAGCGAAAATAATCCCTCAAGGGGGTTCGAATAATTCTCAATGTATTCATCTCTTAATGTACTTAGTTTGCTTTGCATCATATTAAACTTTAATGTGAGTAGGTGTACACAAAAATGAGTTTATTACGGTAATTTACATGTGCTATTTTATGGTGGTGGCTGGCAACTTCTTGTATGTACAAAGGTGCAATTGCTGGTTAAAAAGGTTTAAAAGCATACATATTACGGTAATTTACATGTGCTATTTTATGGTGGTGGCTGGCAACTTCTTGTATGTACAAAGGTGCAATTGCTGGTTAAAAAGGTTTAAAAGCACACAGTAATTTAATAATTCTTGTCCCTCAAGCCAAGACTTTGAGCACATGTTGCTTTGTGTCATTATAAATAGCGTTTTACTTTCATTTCATTTTCGCCATACGATGTTATGATGATGCATCGATATAAACTCGTAGACTATTCTGATTTCAGCATCTTTTTCAAAGAGCGGCGACTTGAACCGCTCACTGAGGAATTGTTGCTCATTATTATTTATGTTTACTTATCTACATGCATTTTGGTGTTATGCTAAATCCTGTTTCTTACATCACATTAGTAATGTAATAGTGTCACGTTATAATCGGATTAGTCATTCGAGAGAAAAAAAATCTACGAAAAATCTTTCCAATTCACGATACTATACTGTAGACCCATTTGAAAATAAACAATTTTCATTTTCCTATCACTTCTATACTCATTCGCTTTTGTCTTTTCGTCTCGAACAAAAAAAATAATTTGAAGAGAGAATTTCATCGGCTCCGGCATTAGTTACGCTCATTTCACTCATTTCCTTTGTTTGTTTTTCTTTCCAGCTTTTCCGAAACCACAATGGCACAACTACAAATGGGAACGCTCCGCCTGCTATGTCCCTCCTTCCACAACAATATTTGCAGCAACAACAGCAAATCAGTACGTAAAAAGAATCACATTTATTCCTTCCGACGACCTACTACTACGGTTTCAAAATCATTTCGAAGAAATTGAATTAAATCTAACTATGTTTTTCGACACTTTTTTTTGCTCACTACAGCAGCGGCGCCCGCAGGCATCCCACCAGGATCTGCAGGCTATCCCATCACCCCGTACGTTATCAACCCTCAGGAACCGTACGCACTGATTGCAGCAGGTAATAATGAGAATACGATGACATGATTTTGAGAAGAAAATACTAAATTGACGCGACCTTTATTTATTGGGGAGGATTTCGCAATGATGTTGCTGCTCACCATTGTTCGCATATATCATTCGTGGCGGAATAAGTACGATTGCATTTGTATTGCTGCTGCAGTTGTTGTAAAGAAACGATTACGGTGGATGTACTATAGTTAGTACGTGGATTTTGAATGGAGCCATGTGCTCTCCGCTCAACTTACGCATCAAAAACTTTCTAAAGGTGGATGCGATCCTCTTTTTTTTACATAATTCACATGTACTTAAAAATGACTGAATGGATCTTGATGAATGAATGCACTTTGTTGTTATCATGATGAGATGATGATGATGATGATGACTACGATTGTAATGCGTAGACCTGTCGTGCTTCTTAGATTCCCAATTTCGTTTTTTTCTAAATGTGTCGTTCCTTCGAAATGTCTCCTTCTTCCCCAGGGTATTTCTCGTTTCTCAGCATCTCTTTGTGAGAAATGGGGAGATATTATTATTATTATTCACCAAAAAAGTCCTCGCCCTCCTATCTTCATTAGGATCATTAGTGGATTGGATAGTAGGATGATGATGGAGATGAATAAAAAAGAATGCGATGGTGGTGATGATGATGAAACCCCCTCACTCTCTCACTCACAGTGAAATTGGATAATGTTTATTGAATTGACTCTTTTCAATCTGATATTTTTGAAAAATTAAAATAGCTTTCACCATTTCCTTCACATATAAAAAAGTCCTACACAGTCATCATCATCGTGATCACCATGATAAGCGTCATTCATCACATCACTCCTTCATTACGGCCATTCATTCTTGATTACGAGGAGTGAAGTGGAACAGCCTGGCGCGGCATGGCATGAGGCAACAGTTTTCTTTCAACTGAAAAAGAAATGACTTCTGGCAGACAGATTCACTGAAGTTGTTAGTTTCTTGCGCGCTAAAGATGTGCGCATACAATTTGGGCTTCAACAGTCGTCCCATTGTCTGCCTAACCCAATTAGATTATTTCCTATGCACCCTTTTATTGTTAGTACCACCATCATCATCATCGTATCAACATCTTCTTGAAGTTTCTTCGTAATCCCACAAAAGGCCATTGATGAAATCCATACGGAATTGAGCTGAGGATTGGATTCATCGTGGTACTCAGAACCGTAAAAACTGTGTGCAACTTTTTGATGAATCAATTTTTATTTATTTATTTCATCGTAAAAAACGCCATAAAACGCCTGCTCTATTTTTGTTCATCCATCATTTCTCTATGATAAGTATCATCATCGCTGTTAAAATATTGCAGGTAGTTTCAATGAAGCGAGAGAAATCTAAAAAGGAAGAGGCTCATAAAAGATGAATGTAGGCGGATATAAATAAGAAAGCTTTGGCAAAATAAATTTGGCGAATCACTCATTTTCATCAGATTAGATCTAGTATTGTGTTCAATGTAGTATTAATTTTTATATTTGATTTTGCAGGATCAACAGTCGTTCCTGGGTATTACGGTGTTGCAGCAGCACCATGGATTTACCCGGCCACGGGACTGATTGGAACGGGTCAAGTCCAGGGTCAGCGTAGACCTCTCACTCCAACCGGAAATGAGTTGAATGCTGCACAACCCGGGCAGTACCAAGTGATTCCAGCCTACTACGATCAGAATGGAAGTCTGGTTATGGGAACTCGGGGTGCGACCCCCCTACGCCTGGTTTCTCCAGCCCCTGTTCTTGTTAACAATCCAGGTATGTTCCAGATTACTAGAAATCTGAGTCTTAAATTTTTCTGTGGGGTTGGTATACCGCTTTTTTTTTGTCGGAGACGTTTTTGTACGTGTCGCTTTTTTGAGTGTTAATGTACTACGGGGGATGCGTAAGAAAAAAAGACATTGCGGTTACGGGTTGGGTTCTTGCTCTTTCCAATGTAATTATATATATTTCAAATCCACCGTTCTTTTTTCTCATTTGTTGCTCTAAACACGCAAATCACTCAATCAGGCTCAGGGGGTTTTGGTGTCAACCCACAATACGGCACTCAGGGCTATAATCCTGCTGCTGCTTCACTCAATGCTTCGTCCATTGGTCCAGGTTGTTGTACATTTAAAAAAACAAAGCTTTTTTGTAAACAACGGGAATTGGCTTGTTGAAAATTGATTTGAAAAAGAAAGATTGTATTTCATGAGGTAATTTGGTGATGGGTATGGGTCTGTACAGGTGGAATCAGAAGAGATTCTTTCGAGTCGGATCGCAGCAAGTGGGCAACTTATGCTCCTCTTGGTAATCAATGCTATAATTTTTTGAAACAATAATGATATGTATGTAGTTTTTTCAAAAATTGTACATATACATTCTTTTTGAAATGTATGTATGTATATAGTGAATAAAACTTCCTTGAGGGTTTTCTAGTCTTTTCATTGCATGAAGATTGAATTATTTTAGCTTTGTGGATATTTTTTATTAATGGAAATATTAATGATTAAATTTATAGGGTCTCCACCGCCTGGTATTATCAATGGAACTTCCTCAAGGCTGATAGGTGATAAGGGTCTCAGGTAAAGAAAATGTTGAAAAGTTATAAATATTCCAATTAAACAAAATCAAAAAAGAGAAAAAACGTGTAGAAAGTCAATATAGCTGATTTTTCTAATGGCGTCTTCTTGTTTGATCTCCTAGAGCGGGGTCAGCCCTGTTTGGAGCGACGAGTCCACTGTTTCCAAAAATTGGCCGTCAGACAACTTCCTTAGAAAAAAAAAAAGACATGATTAAATAATATTTGCGTTAGAAATGTTTAGGTTAATTGGTCACGTTTTTCTCATGCATATGCATATTGCGTATTTTTTTGTCACAGGTGTACACTCTTTCAACTCATCCTTATGGTTGTCGCGTCATTCAAAGAATCTTGGAACATTGTACAGCGGAACAGACTAATGCGATTCTTGAAGAGCTGCACGACCAAGCAGAGCAGTTGATTCAGGACCAATACGGAAATTATGTTGTGCAGCACGTCTTGGAACATGGAAAGCAGGAGGATAAGGCGAAAATCGTCAATGTCGTGCGCGGCAAAGTTTGTCAATATTCGCAACACAAGTTCGCCTCAAATGTTGTAGAAAAATGTGTCACATATGCTAGCAGACAAGACAAGACCCTACTCATTGACGAGGTGACATCCTACAATACAGAAAATGGGTATGAGGAAAAGTTAGACAAAAACAGATTTATAACACAAATTACTCATTTTTATTACGATATTGTAATTTGATAGCATATCTAATTGTGGGAATATTATTTGAAAACTTTTCTAGTGTAACTACAAGTCCCTTGAACATTATGATGAAGGACCAGTACGCAAACTACGTTGTACAGAAAATGATTGGTAAGCAAAACAAATAAGACATTACTTTGGTCAATAATTTTTTACCAGTACATGAAAATGTTAGTTCATTTCCTCATATTGCGTTTGCCTTTAGATGTGGCGGAGCCGTCCCAGCGGAAAATGTTGATGCAGCGAATCCGCCCACACCTCGCTCAGGTTTTTAAATTTTTAATAATTTTTTAGAGAAAAAAAAACTGCGCAGAAAATTCGAAATGAATTAATATTCAATTTTTTTTTGCAAATTCCTGCAGCTTCGAAAGTACACATACGGAAAACATATTATCGCAAAGCTGGAGAAGTAAGTTTTTTAAAACTCGAAATCATCAGCTTAAGACTTTTTATAGTGATTTTGCTTGCTAATTAGAATTTTGCAATTTTTTCCAGATATTTCTTGAAAAATAACACGGACTTGGGTCCAATCGGACCTCCATCGAGCCAACCTCCTCTGTAATTCAGAGTTGCTCAAATACGTGTACACTCCCGTGTAAACAAGATATTGGCTCTCTACTTTTTCTACAGTATTTTTCTGGGTGACGGGACTCTATTATGAACCTTTTTTTGAATTGACTGTGCGTCCTTTGTATCATGAAAAGATTTCATTCTCAGACTTTTTCATTTGTATCGAACTAAAAGTAAAATACAATATGAACATTTTTGTGTTGTAATACATTATACTTATTCATAATTATGACAGGAAGTAAAGCAAGGAGAATATCTTGAAAATATTAAAATGAACATTTGTTTGCCTTGTATTTTTTCAATGTTTCATTTAAAAAAGTTACGTATAATATTAATTAAAAAATCATGTTACATTACTACACTAAGTTTTCCCCCAGTATAATGCTTTTCATCATGCCATCATCAAATTCATCCACATTTTTCATTTTAACTTTCTGCATTTATTTCTCATCTTTAAATATACAAGTCTATCAATACAACCAAATTAACTTTATTCGCATATTAATAAATTAGTTACACATAATTAAAAGTATTTATGACCATTCAGAAGACAAAACGTAACGCTAATCCTTATAACAATAATGAAATCTTAAAATTTACCCGAGAAGATTGGAAACTTGTTAGGCCTAGACATAGTCCATCCTGGACGTGAATTACCAGTTGTCCATCCTGGGCTTGAATTATCAGTTGTCCATCCTGGTCCTGAATTGCCATCAGTGGGGCTTGAAGTTGGGGCCACCAAAAGATTCGTCTCAATAACGATCGAAGGCGTGGGAGTGACTTCCACAATCTCAACGCATGTACTTGTAGGGGTGACATGATAATACGCTGTGGTTTCTTCAACGTCAGTTGTATGTTCCTCCACCTTCAAGGTTCTCTTCTTAATATTCGTCGTGGAAAGAACTGGCGTGCTGGTGAAAGTGGCAGTTTGGATTCGTACAACAGTGGCTGTTGGAGTTATTGTAGTTGTGCCAGATCCCACAGTGGTTGTTCCGGGCAGAATTATGGTGGTCGGATCGGTGTTAGTCACCACGGTTTTTACTACAGTGGCCGTGCTTGTCCTGATATCACCCTGCACGTAAGAAGTCGTTGTTGGAACTGGTGGCGCTGTGAAGCTCGTTGTTAGCATAGTCACGATTTCGTCGACTTCGATCACGCTTGTATCATAAATGGTCAAGAGCACAGGCTCCAACGTCGTAGTGGAAGTGCATGTTTCGAAAATGGTAATTGTGCAGAGATTCTCCTTGGTTGTGATTGTGGTCGGGAAGCTGGAAAGGATCATGTCAGTTGTAACCGTTTGGATGGAAACGGGTGAAAGGGTCGATGTTGCGGTGATGGTGAACTCCTGAGCCTCATCGGTTGTCTCCAAAGTTGTTGTGGTATATAAAACGGTGGGTGTCACCTCATACTCCGTTTTCGTCTCGGTGCCCGAGAACGTGACGACAAGTGGTTCGGATGCCGTTACAATAGATGTGGACGTAACTTCAACGAATTTTGTTGCAGTTTTTGGGTAGCAAACTGGAAGGCACTTTTCTCCAGGACTGCAAGGCATACCGCATGTTGTCGCCGTGAAAGTCTCCGTGGGCGTTGTTACAGTAGAGACGTATTCATACTCTGTTAGAGTGCATTGGGGCTGGTTCGTAGAAATTGTGGAGGTGACTGTACCCACAATCACATCGGTGGTGGTAGGAATGAACTCGGTCACAGTTGGCATTGGCGTCGTAACTAGTGGGGAGTGTACCGTTTCAGTGACCACTTTCAATCCCGTTGTAATGGTGGTCTCTTTAGTGGTATGTGTTGTTAATGTTGGTGTTTCCGTCATGTACATGGTGACTTTGCTTGTCGTGTATTCCGCGGCGACACTGGGTTCCAGGACGATAGTTTCGGTGGAAGGATGAACTGTATGCCCAACTGTAACTGTGGTTGTAGGAGTGTTTGTGTTAACAACGGTATAGGTTGCAACAGTTGTCGAGGTTTCTATTTGAGTTGAAGTCGTTTCAATAGTATTTGTTTCATAAACGGTGGAAGTGGACGTGGTCTGTTGCGTTGTATAGGAGGTGGAGGTGACCCATTCTGTCTCAGTTTCCGTTTCACCACCATCACTTGATCCTGTTGGGGATACTGTATTGGTTACAACACTCGTTGAAGTGGACGTCACTGTGATTGTTTCACTAGGAACTTCGCAAGTTTGAGAAGTCGTTGAAATCCTATTGACCAAAATATTGAATGTTAAAGGATAGAAAGCTAAGGTTTTTCTAAACTGAGATAAAATTCATAAATTGTAAAGATCGCTCACCACCCAACAGAAGTCCATCCTCCATTACCACCACCATGGTCTCCCAACCAACCCCAAATTGGAACTGGTGGCGATAAAGAAGAACTTGGAGAGGAATCATTGGATCCATCCGCATCACCGACCGGCTTAGGTCGCAAGAATTGGTAGGGTCCGAAGGGTTTGGAAGCTCCACTTGAACCTAGGGGCATTGGGAAATGATCGGGAAGAAATGGCCAGTTTTTGTTGAGTTCCTTTCCTGTTCGATCCGCAAAATCATGACTGTATGGCACGTTCGAAACTATATAACTATACGAAAAAAGATAAAAGCGATGTTAACTTTCTAAACCGATTAAACTTAAACATTTTGAGTTGATTTCTTTCATTTGTGTCACTACCTTTACGCTTTTGAAGTGATTTTTTCTGCGGATTCCCGTCATTTTTAGCACAAACAACCAAAACCGCCGCTAAACCAATCAGAATAAACGGACTTAGTGATTTCATTTTCATTAAACTTTTGTAAACATAAAAACTCTAAGAAAATTTTGGAATCGCGTTAGTGGCTCGGTTGTTTAGTCGATGAAGGAAGAAAAGGAACTAAAGTGCGAGGTTTTCAGTTTAGCTTGAAAATTTTTCTCAAAAATCGAAGCCATTTTTATTTTTAACCTTTTTTAAACGTAAACCGACGAACATGGGTCTTTTTAATCCGAGCAACGACCTACGAGTCCATTGTTACCCCTCATTTTTAAGGGGTTAAGAAGCAAGAAATGAGCATGCCCAGGTAAAAATGCAGGGTACCAATAGGATTCTTTAACTTTCTAAAGATTTTTTCTTCATTGCAAATGCATGACGATATTTATGTAGGTCGATTTTATTACCTTTGGAATATTACATGTGTGTGAAAGTCCTTACCTTCTCTGCACAGAAAAGAGTTGACGTTTGCAGCAGGTGCTTCTAAAATTAGGTTCTGGACGTAATTTGTTCCGAGCTTGTCAAGGAAAAGGGTTAATAAATATTATAAGTATTACTGTGCCGTACATTCCATACATGAACCTTACGTCTTCCTCTATTCATGCCTTTCATTTTTTGACGGCATTTTCAGCACCGTAACAGGTACGCTAAGGAACCTGCATCACTTTAGATTTTTCTACAGACATATGTGTAAGTTGTAAGAACAATCCAGCGTAACAATGTATTAGTACAGTTTTTAATGGGCAGTTCATTTTAGCGAAAAAGGGGTGATGAACCTGTATACATTTCCACCTACTCATTATGTTAGAGACTGGAGACCTATGAATTTAAAAGGTCATTAAGGAAATAAATAAAAATATATAGGACTGGGGTGAAATGAGAAGAGTTGAGAGAAGAAATTTTTTGCAGTTTTTATGCATTTTTGGTTTTCATACTTTTTATCAAAATACCAAATTAAATCATGAATTTTCAGTTAGTCCTGAATCATTTTTTTATCATTTACTTACGATGCATATAAATAAATGTTTTGAAATGCGCAAAGCTCTTGCTGAATGCCTTTTGTGAAATGTAACCTCAACGCAACGTCCTCAAACTCCCACTTTCCCGTTTGAAATGTTCCGCAGAAGCAGCCAACATGGATATCATTGTAGTCAGTAACGAACGGAAACTAAAATGCTCACACGCAGAATTTTCACATGAATGAGTCCCATTTCCCATTCAAGCTTCCAAAATTAGCTTGTAAATACAATGAACAAGGCTGAGCAAGAGTATTTATGCGTCATCACATCACATCATCTTTTTCCTTGCACCACGTGTCAATGTGTCACCTAGACCTATATTGGGTTCTTTCATTGATCAGATGTTTGTCCTGGCCCGGCTGCTGGAAATCCGCGTAGCTAAATAAACAAGTCAGTCAGTGCAAAATTAATTACTTTGTGTAGCCGTATTCGACATTTTTAGTCACTTGTACTTTTCGTGTATGCATATCCGTATTAAAAAGTGTTCTTTCTTCACAAACTGGATATCGAACAACAGAAACTCGTCGTTAGAAGTACGCTCCTAAAAATTGATCAAACAATATTGAGTGTGCTTGGAACAAGTGTAAATAATTTAACTTTCATCCGTTTTTTTGCTCAGACTTGCAGAAACTTTCTCCGTAGAGGTTTGTCAGGCCTTGAAGGGTTTGAAATGGAAGACATTAAAGATGTTATCAGTGGGACCAATGCCCGACTCAAACTTCCTCAAACCGTTGAGGATGACTTTCACTCAGGTACATGTTACACGTATAAAATCTTATTATAAGTTGTTCGGCTAGCAAACCAGATAAATTGTCCTTGTTTATTAGAATGGAAGAAAGCGCTTCTGGGACTTTGTCAAGGTTCATGAAAGGTATATTAATGTTAAAGGACTAGAATGCTAAACTAGCATTAGTTCATGTGGAAAAAATCTACTGAATCTGTAGCACTACTTTCAATTAAATACACGTAAAGTTAAAATTGACATGTTTTTTGTAGCGTGTCCTGTGTACTGTTCAATACCTCCAGGAATGTCCTCCTTTTCGTCAAGCAATTCCGACCAGGTTTCGATCATAATAAATATGTGATCAATTATGAACAATCAATCCACCCGAAGTCATTAATTGATAGAAGTTCTATTTATAATCCACGTACAGTTGTTTTCTACAACTCCGCTCTAAAAACGACGGGGGACAACTCCATAGCTCAGAATGTGGACTGGAGTTCGGTTCCTGCCAAGAATGGAGTAACGATTGAACTGTGCGCTGGAATCATTGATGAGAAGCTTTCACATGCCGAAGTGGCGAAGAAAGAAGTGCTAGAAGAATGTGGATATGACATTCCCCTGTCTAATTTTGAGAAAATCATTAATTATACGTAAGAAGTTAATATCAATTTCTAAGTTTATTGATGATCTCTGCTCTCACTCGAATTCGAAGCCTCAAGCAAAATATGAACATATTGCAGGGGAGGAGTTGGTGCAAGCGGGGACCGAGTCACAATTTTCTATGCGGAATGCACGGATGCTATGAAAATGACTGAAGGTATTATGAAATAAAGATTAGTATATTTAAAAAAGCAAATTAGATCAGTTGATTTTCAAAAGCTGGTACAATTTTTGATAATTATTTAGGTGGAGGCCTTGCTAGTGAAGGTGAATTTATTGATGTAGTCGAAATGACCATCCCCGAAGTGCAGGATTATATTAGGAGAGATTATGTAAACTCGCCCGGTGGTTTCCTATTTGCAGTTATGTGGTTTTTAGCTAACAAAGCTCCTAAAGTTTCGTAATAATTATTTTTAAGGTCCTATGAAATCGTTTTATGCTATTTTATTTTTTCCAACCGATGTTTATTCTGTAAAATTATGATAACATGCGAGTAATTGAACAATAAAAGTACAATATCAATCAAATATTTTAAGGCTGATTTGGTTTGATGGAAGGCGATCCACCAAAGTTATCTGAAACGCCAGCTATCTCCTCTTGAACATACTGCGATGACACCCATGCCAAAGCCCACTTTAAATTAGTCAACATGTATTTTAGTGCTTTTGTCCAGTTGTCTTCCGAATTTAATTGAATCCTGACAGGAAAATGACAAGGATTAAAAGACATTTGCATTTTAAAAGTCTCATTTCATATCGTAAACAATGACACATATAGTAGTTACTTACTTAATTGAGTAAGTCTTCCCACATGCTGGATCCTCAATTTTACCCTTTTCTGCCATCCGGTAAGGAAGTGCAAACCCTGACTGGCCCGGCCTTTGCATCATAGCCGTTTGCAATTGATTTAGACAGTCCAAAAAAGCTGCCATTCCCTGGTCAAATTTGGTGTCCCACAAAAATCTGCTGAATCCTCCACTGGCATACAATGGTAATTCGCTGTTATCAGCAAGCACCTGCAATATTTTATTTAAACACTCTTTTAAATGTGAGCCTATTAAAACTGAATTTTATAAGAATAAAATCATGAATTTTATCTACCTTAATGTACGAGTGATTTCCAAATGGAACTATTTGGTAGTTCGAAAATTTGAAATTAATTTTTCTAGCCAATGCATTCAACAGTAATGCACATTGACCCCATGCTGCATTGATTTCATTCCAATCCACAGGCTCAGATGGTAAACGCCCGAGTCTGAAGGTATTGATTGTTCCAAAATGACCACTATGCCAAATATGGAATGTTGCATTCAGTGCATTGGTTTTCTCCAACCGTTCACTTTGTGCTTCCGCGTAACGAAGTTCATACTCCAAACTATAAAAAAGGCAAAAACATTTCTCTTGAAATTATTAGCGAAGACAAAGTTATTATAAACAATAATAAATATGGTTCACCTTCATCTAGCTTTTACCTTTGAGAATAATCTTCCAATTCATTCAGTTCTCTTTTGTGGCGACAGTATTCTTTTATGAATTCCTCTTCCTGCTCTCTCAACTGTCGACATTGTTCCTTTTGGCTTTCCAGGGCTTCAACAGCGTTGGCCTCTTGCACCTTCAGATCTTTCAACTCACTGATTAATTTAGTTTCTTCCAGTTTTAGCTGCAAACATTAATTTAAATATGTACATACGGTTATTCACGTTCCAATTATTCTGGCTAATATTTTCGGCTGAAAACAATGACTTACGTCTTTGAGTTGGGCTTCCAAAGTTTCAATATCTTCAGCATCTGATTCAGATTCTAACCTGCGTTACACAGAGAGCAACTCTTTAATTTACAATTAACTTACAGAATCAATTACATTGCAACTAATTAGAGGTTCCCTTACTTTTTCAAAAAATCTTCATATTGCTTGCACTCATCTTCTGCAGCCCGTTGCTCGCTTTCCAAAAGTGTAATCAAAGTGTCACAACACTCATCACAGAGGGGGTGATCAATTTCTGTATTGTTGGAGAGTATGTCGAACAACTCCATATGCGTTTTGAGCAATTGACTCTGATGACTAGTGAGTTCCGAACCACCCACAATAGTGAATCCATGGTTCTCATTTTCATTCACAGGAGGAACATATTTATCAAGCACCCCAGTTTCCACAGCTTTCTGATCTATCTCCAACGGGGGTGGTGCATACAACGGCACTAAAAAGCAAATACATACATACATTAAACTTTTAGTCTACTATTGATTACAAAATAGATAGATTTGAAACATTCAGTACAAAATATATCCCCAACACTTACGATGGAGCTCCGCCAATGTGTGTTCATCGATGGAATTCAATGAATGATCCAAAATTATTGGACACTGGCACCTTTGACACGTGAAACTAACCACAACCTTGTTAGAAGGTTCCCCAGCTGCCATTTTGATTCACCAACGACTACAGACACTTTAAAGAGGTCAACAATTATTGGCCACTAATGATGGTAAACAGAACTGAGTCGCTTTGATCACATTAAGGATTTAACTATTTTTCTTGCGAATGAATAATTTTCCTATCATTTTGTACAACGAATTACAAATTTATTATTAAGAGTTCACGACCAGAGGTTGGAACGATAAATAGAAATCTGAAATTAAATCACGAATAAAAAAGTTCGATGCTGAGGAATTATCAAACTTGACTATGGTACTTCTGTACTGCGTGTTGAACATATGAACATGAACACAATCCTTTCTATGAGCAACACATGTTTTTTTGTAGCAGACTTGAATGGAATGAACGAACGAAGATCGAAGGTGATGCTATGTTATGTTGTAGGCAAAATGCATACAAAATTACTAATTAGTGCAAAATGCTTTTATTGTTGTGTGCTATATAAGGAGCGTGTTTTACACGAAATCTCAGATTTATAGCAATAAATCACAATTTAAAATTAATCTAGCGAGGATCTTAGCCATAATGTTAACTTAGCAAATTTTGACATCAATTTGAATCATTGGGTCTGGGTCATTGTTGTTCAGCTTGCGTCCACCTACAAACCATCATTCCGAAGTACGTTGGCACATCATACGCATAAAATTGATGTTGGTGAGACCACTTCTGATTAACTAATTCGTCCAGGATGCCATGTAGCATGACTAGCCCATTATAACCACAATGACCTGAATTATGTTGGATCGAAGCTGCTTTTGTCAGTAATAAATCGGAACTGTTCGAATTTAGTTCATCGTTTTCAAAGATCCTATCCGTTTTCGCCCACTTGACTATAAAATTGTCAAACCGTTTCCCGACAGGACTGAAGGGGTAAGGAGAGGGTACTTGATTGGGGTCACTCGTTCCATGATAATGGCTCAAGTCCCCACTTATCACTACTGCTATTTTTCGCTTCTGGAAGTTTGGATTGAGGATGGCAACTTTTGCCAGGTCACGGCCAACGTTTAGCTGGTATTCCAAATCAACGTGTGGTGGCTGACCCAAATAGATGACTGGTGGAAGATCAAACCCAGCTTTGGATGCTGCTTCCTGGATAAAGTGAAGTGGTATTACTTCGCCCCAATAGAGGGGAGCTTCAAGATGACCGTTTCTGGAAGTGAATACATTTAAAGTTGACTGTCCTTTTGACGATCTGCTCTAATCAATTCAATTTAATTCAACGTACTTTGTTTATTTGACACAATGGTAGTTTTACCCAAACGTCAGGAATTCCACAGGATACATAGAGTCTTTCAACTCCAAATACAAAATCAGCGAGAGGTCTTTCTCAATAGTCAGGTCAACGCTAAAGTTACTCCAGGCACCCTCACTACCTGCTTTTCCAGACGCCTGAAACAGATCAAAGTTAATCTAACACATTAGAGCTCGTATTTAAATGATCCAGGATAGTTAACTATATACTGGAGTTTCTTTGTATTTACCAAACCACTCGAGAAAACAACCACTTTGTTTTGCAGGTGAAATCCGTGCGGCGTTGACAGAATGATGAGGTCTGGCTTAGAATCTATCAAACTCTCCGCAGCTCGGGTCATGGCCGCACTAATCTTAACTGCTTTCTTTTTCGATTCTGGTCCGAATGAAGGTTCATGAGAATAATCAATGTGCATTGGATCAAGTGTGATGCCGCCATGGGGGAAGACATACAAACCAACGAAAGGATTCCTGTAACTGGAGTTGTAATTCAAAAGTGATTCAGCCAAGACACAACTTATTACAAAGTTCCAGGAGGCCAGTGTGAACATCTCTATGCTTTATGATCACAATCGACTTCAAGTAATAATATATTAAAACACGGCGATGCGGTGAGAATACGGGGCAAGGTGAGAAAGATCTGAATGAGATGGTGGATGTTCAGTTGCGAAGAAAACGATGAAACAAGGACAAATGCCGGAAAAAACGAATTAAATATCTACTAGGCGTATTCTTTTTGAGTTTACGACAAGAAATTATCATTTATGAGGACATTAAAGCATAAAGCAATAGATAACGCTGGGTAATGAACAAAGACTGTTAATTATAATGGCTACATAAGCATGTTCCCTAAACACTGAAGAATCGTCATCATCACAACCAACATACAATCGGAGGTGCTTACAGCCTAATTTTTTTACGTTCGCTCAAATTACCTTTATGATCCTTTCATCTAATACAACTGTCAAGAGCGCGAAAGTCACAAAACATTATGCATCCAAAAAAACATTCGAATTAAGTGAGTTCTAATCGATGATGTGGAGACGAAGGCTGCACAGTCATTAAGCTGATTTGTAAGTCACATCATGCTGCAGTACGATCGCTTTGAAGGAAAGCATCCTTGCTTTCGGGGAGAATCCGCTGCATTCATTCCGGCGTCATATGACTTCCCTCCGGAAGCTCCGTCAAAGCTGTTCCCCATAAACTGCCGATGCTGCTGATTTTGATGCTGGCATCCGTAATGCTGCGCTGGAGAGGCAAAGGACCAAGAGTTTGATGGGAAGCCCTTACTTGAGACTCCCGAAGAATATGACTCCTCCAACCCAGAGCTACCTGATTTGAGTAAAACAAAGATGGAATGTATTATGCATGTGAATAATTTACCTCCATTTTAAAGATTATGGGTTAAAAATACTGCTTTTACTTTCTGTGAACGGGTAAAGACTGCTTCCACTGCTACAATGTGGGAGTCGTGATGAAACTCCTCCGTTGAAATGATATTGGGGAACGTGGTGACTTGCGTGGGCCATTCTAGAACATGCAAGAAAATATCAAAAAAATATTTTAGGCTCAATTTGATTAAATGCAGTATTTGTGACACCGATTTTGACAACCACGAAACAGACCATTACCACCCTCCTTTTTCAATTTTCTTCGTTCTTACCCAAACGGAATACTTTTTATAGCACCGGTTTCGCTCCAGGGAGTACTCACTTTTATATTAATTTTGTACTCGCCTGGATAGCCAAAGCATAAGGCACTAAATATTGGCCCTACTTCACCAACTCCACATGAACCCATCACTTTAAATAAGTTTCAAAGTGACTTTTGCTCAAATAATAAAATTAATAAATTGTGTTATGTTATATTGTAAGAAAAATGAAAGGGGACAAAAAATCTCAAATAAATGTGTTTACGGAGTCTTCAATATGAAGACTGAACTGCAAATATGATCAGTGAAATCCCTGATTTACAAGAAACTCCCTCTTTGTCCTACCAGACCTACCTAATCTATGTCATATCAAACGAATATGAATTAACCTAACCTGCGTATGTCTGTGTCAAAAACAGGAAATGGCTACTCAAATCTCCAAATCTACAATATATTCTCCAAAAGTGTGGTCCAGGTATTGCCGGTCGACTTGAAGAACAAGACAAGGTCGACTTGTTCAGTTTGAAAAGTAAGATCAAGAGTGCTAAACACCTTAGAGGGTACTAATGTTGAAGTTCTAATAATTGATCTCATATCTCATCTCATAGGGATTTTAACTTGGCCATAAAAAGTCTCTGCCGATGTAAATTGGACATGATCTGCTGCAGTGAGTGCGAGCCGGATGCGGAGCACAGGAGCATAGATAAAATGAAACAAATGAGGATAGTTAACACTCTGATGCACTGTGTCTTATGCAAATTGGGGAATTATTCCACTAATCCCAATGATATCTACGGTACTAAAACTACCCTTGGCTATTATTCATTGCTTTTAAATCTTCATTGATTTGATTATTCTGGGAGAGGGAGTAATTAACATGGATGTATGTTTTCAGTAATAATTTTTATTCTGTTTC
>JAHZNH010001915.1:0-10902 GCA_027744355.1 Tyrannoseira gladiata | reverse complement strand
AGCAGATGATGTCCTATTCCATCCAGCCAACTTTTTCCAAGATAAAAAATTGATAACTCTCTTTGCTCTCGGTGCGGATATATATTTTCATAAAAATAGTGACAATAATGAGATGATGATGATACCCTGCTCGATAGGTTGCGTACGCGTAGAAATCTCTTTTTTAGACACTAATCTTGGCTCCCTTATGAACTCATTTATTTTTCTCAAAATTTTTTTGTCGTGATGCAGTCGTCTTCTCCAAAAATTTTAATCCTTTTCGCACCACCACTACTCCAGCAAAATTAAACGGAGAAGAGGATCAAGAAGATTGGATTTGTAATGGATGGGTCTCTAATTTCCTCCTGCGTTTTTAGGATTGGAATAGAAGCTCGACGAATTTTTTTCCTTGGTACAGGTTAAAAGCACACTTCATCACTGTTTCCAACTTGTGAAGAAAAAAACCTGCGAAGAATGCTTTTTACTCGGTGAAATAATTTTATGACTACTGAAGAATCTCTACCCTTCAACTCTTTTGTAGAGAAGAACAAAGCGAAATAAATTGGAGGAGTCGTTTGTGGAGGAAGCCCACAGCATAGCCCAACTACTCCTTTGACTTGCTCCAATGGAATGGTGCAAGAGAGGAAGTAAGCTATGGAATATAGATACCTTTCCAGTGCATGGAATGGAATCCCAGTCAAAATCTTGCTCACTGCTCACCGATCCATTGACACAGTGCAACTGGTGGGGATCCCGCTGTGAAGACCCGGAATATAGTCATTTCACTTTCCCGAAATTAATAATACAGCACTGGGCTCCCCCACTGCCCGGCTCAGATTGCCCCTGTGGAGAAGAAGCCGAAAACTGAAGTGAGCGAGTTGAAAGTGGATTTTGGATTCTTTTCAAAAACACTCTCTCATTTTCTTGTTTACTCTCCTTTGGTTATCCACTTCAAAGGGAGCCTGGCCATTATTATGACTATTACCACACAATTATTCCTTTTTATACTACATCCCCTCATTTTTTAAATGCCATCGTGAATACATGGGAACTTCCATCGTTTAACGGACAATTTTTTTCCATTTGAAGAGAAATCCCTTAATTGGAGAATAAATAACGTTTCTGTCCTGGCCAGACTCATGTAAATACGTATCGACATTTTGTCGACAAAGACCAGAATTGACAGGAGGAGACCTTCAAAAATTTATTTTGCGAAGGAATGATGAGTTACCAGCAGCAGGCATTAAATAAGCTGCCTGAGTAGGCCGACATGAATCGTTCACTTTTTAAAATAAAAACTCTTCGTTTTTTAGATACATCCACTCCTGCTTTTGCTCCGCTTTCAATTTTATCTAAGCTTGAAATCAAAAATTAAATTTTTGAAAAATAAATTCACAGTCCCACTTTTACTTTCTACTTCCTCGCATCACATCAGCAATCATAATATCAAATTACAGTAGACAACACAAAAGACATTCCTGCTTGCCATGTCATGCCACATATACATTTAAGTGCATTTTCAGTTTCAGTACTCGCTTCAATTTTTTAAGCCTGAAAATGGAATCGCAAAAAAATGAACCCAAGAGCTTCTTCTTTATGTTCTTCCATCTCCATTTTTTAAAAGGCTTCGTGTCAAGAGACGAACGAGCTTACAATTGAAGTGTTGCTACTGTTGTTGGTGGTGGCGGTGTATGACAGATGTATTCATCTGTCGCTTCTCTTTTCTTATCTCCTTCCCCACATCTCAGCTCCTCTTTAAAAAATGTTGAAAAAGCTAAGCGCGTGTTCCTTTGTCATTCCTTAAGAGTATTGAACCAGCCTTCTTCGAATTCCATCATCTCCCTGAAATGATTTGATTTGCGAAAATGGAAGTGCGTGTGATATAAATACAACGCAATGATTTCGAGCCGAGTCCAAACATTTCTTTTTACTTTGGGGAGACTCCTACGAAATTTGTGGTTTTCAACGGGAAGAATAAAAGGCTACACCATACCATACCACACCGCACCGCAGCCACTTCCCCTTCATTACAGTTTCATTTAGAAGGCAGTGTCTGTGGTGAAAAATCTTTCTCAAGTTGAGTGAATAATGAATGGTTTCCTCCGAGCTTCGTCCCACGTTGCGTCGACTGAATGTCGCTATCATCATGAGCCGCCCCGAGTCAAACTCTTGACATAAGAATAATAACATCGGGCCCGTGGGGGATTTCGACTGATCGCATTACTTTTTGTTAGACGCTCTGCGCGTGGGAGTGACGAATCTAATGCATACTTCAATACAATATGTATTTACTTGCACGTCTCAGGTAAAGACGTCCTTCATTTACTTACTTGCTCCGTCTTCGCCTCCTCAAACTCGGGGATTTCCGTTATTATTAAGCATCATGAGTGAATAACGCCTCGCTTCTGGGAGCCTTTGATGATGACCGGCATCACAGAACATAATGATCCGGCTTATGTTTCCTTTTGTTCTTCCCTAATTTGAGAGTGACGGCTCCTGACATGGGCAAAGGACTTGCGGAAAATTTCCTCAGGGATTGTGGGAAACATGTTAGTATGCATTTATGTATGAAGTATTTAGTCCACATTTTCCGGACTCTGGAGTCCAGACTCGGTTTTTTGGAAATGAATTCTGTGTAAAATCTCTGAATTTTAAATATTCAAATTCAAAACCATTATTCTGTGGAGGAGAAAGAATTAAAAGGCCTGCGCTTTATAGTCAGCCATAAGTGAAGGCAAGTCACAAGCGGGATTTTTCGGACAGACATGCATGTCCTCCCATAAATTAATGTATTTAGTTCCAAAGCCCCATTTTTCCGCGGGATGAAAGCATTCCCCGCATATTTTAGATAACATGCAGCCCAAAAGATAACACCAAATATTTGTCCATCTCCGCAAAAAACGTTTTTTCCCATGTAGAACGTGCATGTTCCATTAGCGCTTATCTAGAAGAAAAAACAGAGAAAAGCAGAGAGAAGTAAGGAGATACTCGGGGAAAATATGGAGCCACGTACATAAATACAAGGAGGGCATCATTTATCCATCCATGCCGTACTCATGGAAAGATAAACATTAAAAAATAAACTTTTCCCGTTTGGACGCAACTCCATAACTAACTAGTAACTAATTCGTAGTAGTAGTAGTAGTAGTGGTGCTGGATCCTTTCTTCACTTTTTTTCTGCTCTGCTGATGACGTCTGCCCATGCTGCTCTATTACGCGTGTGCTTTTTTAATTTATGAGGGGGAACACTTTAAACGTGAAACTGTCAGGATAAAAGAACCAGGACTACTAGGACGGGGGATCAAACAGCCGAACTGATGATGATGCCGAG
The DNA here is from genome assembly GCA_027744355.1 of Tyrannoseira gladiata. Lineage (NCBI taxonomy): Eukaryota > Metazoa > Arthropoda > Collembola > Entomobryomorpha > Entomobryidae > Tyrannoseira > Tyrannoseira gladiata. The sequence continues at coordinate 7,592 of JAHZNH010001915.1, read as the reverse complement.
GCTGCTCTTCTGCATCAATTCCTGTCAAAGAAGAATCAACAAAATGACGGTAAGTGTCATTCTCTTTGTCATGTTGTGTATCGATTCGTAATTGAATATTAGTATGCATAGTACCCCACGAAGTCGTTAATTATACTCCATATACTTTTATGGAGCTTAGATGCGATCCGAAATATTTTCAAGGATCCTCATTGTATCAGATATGCACATTCATTTATTATGTGTTTTTATACCGTTTTTTTGTAGAGTGACGTGGTCGTAGCAGAAGTAGACAATGGGTCGCCTAAGCATTTTGCACGCTTCTCGGGCTCCGCCAACCTCGGAAATGAAATGGGATCTGATAGGCCCGCAACTCCGGATTTCTATCCCGGCACCATTAGTTCTGGGCTGCAGAAAATGTCAATTTTGCCCTCATAACGAGAGAGTTATGCATGAGGCATGAGCTAGAGTGCATCACTGCCTGCAGCGCATGATGGAAGGGTACATAATCTGAGCTGCACCTAAGTAAAGTATAATTAGTAATTAGCCTCGTCAATCCCCGTCATCATCGGTGGTTTCATGTGATACAAGTATGTGGGTAGGTAAGTACTTTGTCCCATATTTTCCTCCTGCTTTTACTTTCTCTCGCGGCTTGTATTAATAGTATTAAACCATGTTATGTCACTCAAATATTAATTTCGTGTAACCCAAAATTTTGCAAAATGATCGGCATGATGCCATAATCCCCTTTTGGAGTGAGAGGCGTCCGCAGTCTTTCGACAAGAACTACTTACTTAGTTAGTAATCCTGGTTGCAGACTTAACTGTGTAAACACATTCAAAGCGATTTGTGCTGCATTCATTCATTCACTTAATTCCTTATGTAATAATGATGAATGTCTTCATTTTCCTCAGAGGACTTCCGATGAACCAATTCATTAGAAATTGGTTTTACCATCACCACCATCATCGTCATCATTTACAATCTCACCTCTTTCCCGTGCTTTGTTGCAGCGCTCGTGCATGAGTTCCTTTGGGGGATTGAGGGAGCAGGGGATTTTCCTGAAAGGAAGCGACTCACTCTGAAATGGCTCTTTATTGCGCGTGTATTATTTCAAGCTAAAGTAGTGGTAAAGTGAGCAGCTACAAAAGCAACAAATGTATCTATCTCCCTCTCTTTCCTAAAGAGAACACTTAACTTTGTGGAGCAGGAGCAAAAAAAGCAATAATAACTTTTGGTAAGTGTCTACGTGTCTAAACACGTATTTATTATGTGACTTCACCGAAAGGCAAATTAACCATATGGAGACTTCTGTTGCCTCTTACATACCCGTCCATCCTTTTCAGAATTGACTGTTCTTCTCGGAAAATCGAATCTTTCTAGCCACTTCTCAAGTAAAATACGCACCGGTTTTTTAAATAACGTGAAAGAAATGGGAGATCTCGGGGATGAGATGTTGGGCGTATTTTAAAGCTGAGGCTGTGTCTGTGTGGCTTAAGAAAATATTTGACTGAAAGTGATGCATGCCACCAGGAATGGCGTGCCGAAGGGAATACAATATGCTTTTGCGAGTTGCAAAAGATTTAATTTTTTTTCAAGGGAAAGATTGAGTGACTGACAGTGAACTTTATTGGGAAGCTGTAGCAGCTCCCACACCTATAATGAAGATTGGATATGTGGAAGCGTTATGTTGTAACCGTAACCATTCTGGATTTTGATCGTCATCATCCGTTGCGTGCGTACTCTACGCCTCTCCATTTTCATCCACCAGCTGAACTTTATTACCTATTTCGGGAATCCTAGGATCCCAATCCCCAACTCTGGAATTCTCTAGTGTCATTCATCAGAATTGAGAGCCGATGAATTGCAGTCACTACACTACTCCAATTTTTTTTACAACTCTGGAAGAAACAAAACTTCGCTCTGGGAAATTTCCATTGCATGATGTTTCAATAGATGCTCATTGAACACAAGATCCTTTTTCGGGTCGATAATTTTCCTCCTAATTTACTTTATGAATGTACACATTGCCCCCAACCCAACAAGCATAGTTTTTTCGGGAGTTTTTCTGCATCTCGTTGGAACTGGAATAATGATAGAAATGGTATGATGAAACTCTTTTTCTTGTTTACTTTACAGACGTCTCCAGTGATACACGCAAGCATATGAAGTGATGCATTGTGCCCCCGCACGATCTGACCAACACTTCAACTTCTATAGAAAAGTAATTATCGACTATTCTTCCGAACTTTGAGTTACTCGCTACTATTTAACTTCAGTTCATCAGAATCGCGGGAGCATGCGAGCAAATTTTGATCGTCTGGCTTCTGGGAAAAAACAAATATTGCGATCTCTGATCTGTTTTCTCCCTCCCCTAAGCACTATTATCTTTCATCAGAATCGCGGGAGCATGCGAGCAAATTTTGATCGTCTGGCTTCTGGGAAAAAACAAATATTGCGATCTCTGATCTGTTTTCTCCCTCCCCTAAGCACTTTTATCCAGGAGATGGAAAGTGCCACACGAATGGATGGAGACTTGTTTTTTTGTGTCATGTGGAAATACACACATAGATACAGTTGCCCACACTTCCATCTTCCCATCTTCATTTCATCACTGTTTACGTCTGCAGCAATGGAGATGATGATGACAGTCATAGTCATGAGATGAGATGCTTTTGCATTCAGTAGAGGCATTTCGTTGAGCAATGTAAACAAAAATTTTGAGCTTGCGACTTCAACTTGCAGTTGAGGCTCGTGTACTACAACGTTTTTAGTCAGCTTTTAGTAATATTATGAGCGGAAATTTATGCCGATGGGAAAGAAATTGCGTTTCTTTATTGATGATTGCCATAATCTTTTCGCTTCTGTAAAAACACATCCGATTCAATACCTTCCTTTTGGGGGCGAAGAATGCGCTTGTAATAATCGCTGTTTCGTGCTTAAACTTCACTTTCGGGTTGTTTTTATGTGTCGTTATCTCGTACTAAAAAGTTGGTTAAACGCTAAGCCCAGCGGCTCCGCTCGTGTCGTGTGGCGGAATAACGGAATGTCATTGGCATTTTTTCTGCAGTAAAGCATTGCATGTGATGTGATTTCACCATCCAATAAGTTTTTTATGATGGAGATATCCTTTATAGTCATTTCTTAGAAAGTAGGAGCCGTTAACCTGTTAGGAAAGCCTGTTTTTCTTTGAAGATTTGGAAAGTGCCATAGAATTATTGGACATTTCTAATATTTTCCGGATTAAAGACAAGGTTGAACTGTGATTAAAGGAGAGACGATTGAACTCATGGATGGTAACATGGTAAGATATTTGCTCTTGAAAGTGGAACGAGGCTATCGACGATCAAATGTAGCGTTCAAGTAAATGGATATTTCCCCTACTGAATTTTTTTAACCCAAGAAAAATTCCAATTATACTTATACAAGTACCTATTTAGTTCTCCAATATCAAGTTCTTTTTTGGGCAAGGGCACTGAGTTTCAGATGTCGTTAGGGCGCAAGGGTGTTTTTTTTATCATGGTATTAGCCCCAAGGTGAACCAGGCAAAATGACAGGCTCACTCACTGGAAATCATCCGTACCTGGATAAGTATATTTTGTAATATTCGCATGGCTTTGAATTTTTTAGCAGGTTATTTTTTTTTCTTTTTTGAGTTATTGACTTGACCAGCGACTGCGAGCTCGCGCTTCAAAACTCCTCCATCTACTTCCGGGTCTCCCGGTCTATAATCTTGTTTCTACTCAGAAACTCAGGTAAGTAAATCATAAGCGCTCGATGTCTTCCGGGGAATTTACAGTTTAGAATACTTTTTCTTACAAATGTTGGAACAAAGCGAGTGAAGTCTCATTGCATTCAGAGCTGAAGCCAAAAGCCGGAGAAACTTGAGCGGGTCACAAGACAAGACCAACTCCCTCAAGATTTTTGTGTGGGTGCCTACTTGTTTTTATTATTTCCGAATTTAAGTCTCATTGCATTCAGAGCTGAAGCCAAAAGCCGGAGAAACTTGAGCGGGTCACAAGACAAGACCAACTCCCTCAAGATTTTTGTGTGGGTGCCTACTTGTTTTTATTATTTCCAAATTGAGCCCACAAACCCATCTCCTTTCTTACTCTACTGCTTATTTTGTTCAAAGAAACAGTCTAATCTTCTCGTAAAGTTCCTGGTAGGCTTGGCTTGTGCTAGCGGACTTGTTGTGGAAGCACGCGAGCAGAGATATGGGCTTTTTGAGTGAAGGGAGTTCTTTCAAAGGTTAAAAGTCGTTTTTGGGGACAGAAAAATCAAATGTTTGTTGGGAATATTGTGTGTTGTAAATAGGCGAATAAGACGAGTTCTCTCACCAGAGTTTTTACAATTTATTCCGATGTTTTCTTTTCCGAGCAGCCCCCACACACTTCCAGCAGCATGATGATGAAATTGATGTTGATGTTTATCGGAAGCTTGGAAATGGAACAGGAATCCCAGAAAATGCGATGAGAAATGGAAAAAAAAGGAAATCATTGTTTGGGATCGCGAGAAGATCAGAATTCTTTGCATGTGTTTAGCATATACATTGCTCGGGGCACGTAGTCAATCCAAGCTCATACGGCATCATACGTTCATACATGCATTACTTATCTCATCTCAGATTTCGATCCGATCGTTTCCTCCATGACATGATGATGAGGATGATGACACAATAAGATGTCAAGACACNTCGTTTCCTCCATGACATGATGATGAGGATGATGACACAATAAGATGTCAAGACACCATATTGGCTTCAGAGTGTCCCTATTCTTGATGTATCATATCGCCAGTATCACCCCAACCGCCAACGAACAACCATTATTATCATACCATATTGCATGCGTGAATCATGTGAACGGGTGAATAAGCCGCGTCTGTTCACAGCCTGAAAATGCGACTCGGGAATGAAAGGAAATGATTGAGTGACTGAACCGTTTGTTCCGTCCCATCCCGTTCACTGTGAGTAAAAAAAGGCTCTTTCCATACAAAAGAACTGGAAAAGATTCTTGTGATCGATCCCATCACAACACATCAACCGACATCATCAAAGTAGAAACTTTCATCATTGAATTCAAGCTGGGCTCTAGGCTATAGCTTTCTTTAGCACTACTACAATCTACAATACACAGTGCATATTTACCTCACACATGTCATGTCAGTTGAGAAATGAAGTGAATCAAGGCGCCCGGATTAGGGACAGGCCATATCCTCACATCGTGATGGTGATGAGATGGGATGATGATGATGATGAAGTATTCCCCTTGAAAGTCAAGATCCAGCTCCAAGGAAATCCCGTACTTATTCAGTATGTGTGGGGGTTTTCAAGACAAGACACAAGCTACTAAATAGAATCAATACTTAGGAGGACCTCCCTCCACAAAGCGGATGAAGTTCCCGAGGAATGTTCCTTTTCATTTGTGCTTTTGTTTCGAGAGTGTAATTCAATACTCGCCTCAGTACTTAGAAAGCAAATCAAGGGCTTTGTTTATCTACGGCTAAAACAACAACGATGGGATACAGCTTACCCGGAACTTGGAGCATCCAGGGGAGGGCTTACTTACTTTTTTACAGATAATTCCCTTGTGAAGAAGTATTTTAAGTGGGAGACAAAGGAAAAACAAAACACAAATTTGATGTTTCCATTCTCCCCGGTGGGGCTACTGCATACATACATAAATGAATATTTCCAACAAAATCTGAAACCATTAGTCCATTCTTGTCATGCGTGCAAAGGATTTCTCGAAATTTTTATTGTGTATTATGAATCAACTAGATTATGTTGCATCATTATTTCAATTATCATCATTCATCTGAGGAATCAAGAGATTTTAATCCAATTAATTTATTCAAATGGGATAGCCATCCCCACGTAAATCCCAGAGCTGAATCCCCTGGGTTCACTGGAAATAAACACATTTCCACCATGAACTGAGTGGGTCGACAAATGAAGGGTCCGTGTGCTAGTAACCTGTGAAATCCCTGGAAACCACATTTTGGCTAGACTTTTACTCCCTGTTCTACATTCATATGTACAATGACCCTACCACTATGGTTGGTTTTGTAGTGATATGGGTACATAGGTACATTTCACTAAAAAGCGGGGGGATTTCGAATCACATCGGCCACAAAAACATGAAATTTAATAAATCCTTGGAATTCCTTTGAAGTAATGAGCAAAACGGAAGTCGGTTCGCTCACATGTACAAACATACCCCTTTAGGTTTGGCCACACAGATGGAGAGGTACAATATGGAAATTTCACACACGCTCCGGTTCCCTTTGTTTTCATTTGATATTTTATGAAACATTCTTCGTGGAAAGCAGCATTCAACCAACGGAGAATAAAATTGATATTTCCATCTATGTATATCCAACATTTCCTCCGAGGCCGGGTTATGAAGGGATTTCTAAGAATTTCCACTGGTAAAAGGGGGTCTGACAAAAGGAGCAAAAGCACACACGTTGACTCGTGCTGGAATGCTGGCTCTGGCTGACGTATGCACTGGTTTTTTTGCTCAACGGTATGGTAATTCTGAAGAATATGACTATGAGCCTGTTACCAAATCTATTGGTTGTTGGCATGTTGTTCAAAAATCCGCGGGAGAAGTTAGAAGCCACTAAGTAATACTGCACCTTTGTTCGTCCTTCGATTATGTAATCCGGAGTAAACAAGTAAACATTGTTCCACTTCCTTTGTCTTGTTCTTGTTCGTACGTGCCTCTAAATTAGCAAGAGATCTCTTCGCCGTCTCCCTCAAAAACAAGTCATAAAAATATGAGAAGTGGAGCGTGCTACATTTTTCCTTTTGGGTGGCTTTCCCTTTTTACGATTTTCTCCCAATTTGAATGGTGCTCCTCAGCGCTTGGGAATCCCTCGGGATAACGAGATGTTTTATGAACTCTCTCTTCCATCTTGACAATATGATAATGCGATTCCTGCTTCTTATGACAATGTTATTTATCTCCGCTTTGTCCTCGCGGATTAGATACTTGCTCCATCCTCCTTTGCAGAAAAATACACGGAAGGGACTGAAAATCACGAGAGATGTGTTTTTTCCTGTGTGTGCAGCACTGGTAAATTCTATATTTACCAATAAATAAATCCATACTTGCATAAGGAGCTTTCACTTTGCTTTTCCTCTGTGAGAAAGCCGCTTCCAGCCAGGACTCTTGTCAGGCTTAAAGAATTCTGTTTTCGTTGGCTATTTACAAGGACGAAAAAAAGGAAAAATAAAAAAATTGTAAGAATGACAGCACATACCAAACTTACTTGAATGTACGAATTATATTTAGTATGATTCCTTATGGGTATACTTAAGAAGATTATGGGTTTATTTTCTTGAGCTAAATAGCTTGCTGCACTTACTTATTTACTTTTGCGCGAGAACCTAATTGAAGACTGCAATGCGATTGGTTTATTTCAAATAACTCTTTCATATCTTGCTTTATCCTTTTCCTAAGGGTATCTGGAATGAGACGCAATTTCATAGCGATGAAGCATGGAGGGAAGCTTTTTTTGCTAGCAAACTAACAATGCTAGGGCCAACTTAAGCTAAATTGGATTTGAAATCTGTTTGCACCAATCGAAAGAGCATATCTCAAAAC
>JAHZNH010001914.1:0-11620 GCA_027744355.1 Tyrannoseira gladiata | reverse complement strand
TTAATTTTCCCTATGGTACTCTGGGTAACCGCTGTGGAGTTTACCAACTCACTCCCACCTTCAGGGAAATGGAATATGGTGGTGGAGAGATACCAGTTCTTGCAAGAATTATCTGATCTGATCAATGACCTGTTAGGAATTCTGTACTTGGCAAAGCCTTTCCCAGCATTCTTTTTGTATTCTGTCCTGATGGACACTTTCATTCGAACCACGGATTCCTTGCTGAAACTCAAATTTACCCTGAATTATGTAATGTTCGCCCTCGTCCTCATCATTCCATCCGATGTTTGCAGACAGATGAACAAAGTCGTGCCGTGGATCTCGAAAAAGATTTTTGAACAGCCTGTTGATAACCTCAACCATAATCATCTCATCATGATCCTCCATGAAATCCAAGGGAATCGCGTGGGTATCAGCGGGTGTGGCGTTTTCACTTTGACTTACGCAATGTCTGCGCAGGTAAATATAATGGATTAAGTATTCGACGTAAGAGCAAAGTTAAGCTGAATATCTTATTGATCTATGTAATTCTTTTATTTGTTTAAAAGGTTGCCGGGATAATAATAACGTACTTTCTCATCACCATTTCGGTCGCTTGAAGAGGAGCAACCTGGATACTGTCTGAGAGAACATGCTACCTATAATTTCAAAATCGTTTAATGAAGTCGTCATTTTTGCACGAAAGTCTCTGTGTAAATTCCATTAACGTAATTGTTCATTTTAGTTGAGTTATATGAAGCAGTGAAAACATATATGCAGGCCGTACATTTCTGTGTAATGAATTTGTTGATCAGCACTTGACAGTGGGTCGTGTTCTGTTGGGGAAAAAAGATAAGATTTTATGAGCAAAAAGTGTCTGATGTAGTGTTTATTCATGATGCCAATATGCTTAACACTAATCATGTGCATGCAACTACAGGAATGCATATGTATTTATATCGCGGCAAAGGAAAGCACGTAACCAAACCTAACCTAACCTGAGCACAGAGCAAAGCACGTAACCTAACCTAACCACAGCAAAGAGCCTAGCAGGTAACCTAACCCAACCTAAGCGGAGCAAAGAGCCTATAGCAGGTAACCTAACCTAACCCAACCTAAGCTGAGCAAGGAGCCTAGCAGGTAACCTAACCTAACCTAACCTAAGCTGAGCAAAGAGCCAAGCAGGTAACCTAACCTAACCCAACCTAAGCTGAGCAAGGAGCCTAGCAGGTAACCTAACCTAAGCTGAGCAGACCAAGAGCCAAGAACGTGACCTAACCTAACCTGAGCACAACCCGTTGGCTAACGTAAGCTTAAATGAGCAAAGAACAACCAGTTTAACCACAACGGCGCATTTAATAAAGTCCGCCAATGTTTCATCATTATCATCGAAATACAATCTTCATGTGTGTATGTATGTGCTCATGCTGGAAAGTAAATAAAAAACTTATGTTGGACGTTGGACTGAAAGTAAGTTACGACAGGTTTGCATCAAGATATGGCAATGTCTGGAGGGGTGCTTGAATTGACGCGCAGAAGTACTTATCTTGCAAAATTATTGTAATTGAAAACACCATTATTATTATTCCTGTATACTTCATGCTCACAAACAGTCTCTAAACATTTGGATATGTGCATGTGCACTTTTTGCATTGAACTTGAAATCCCAACGGCATAGTTTTAATACAACATGTCAAATATTTCGAGAAAAATTACACTGAAATCATATTACAAGATGAAGCTGGCACCAGCACAAATTGAAACAAACTGGTGTCACCAGGATCATTTAACTGATTTAACCATTCCAAGACTTACAAATCTGCCTGTCATTCTTCGTGAATTTTTCATATTACATAGGCTACTTTCCATATCGATTTCGCCTGTTCAGGAAGAAGGATGGAAATGTCGTTTACGAGCTGTATCAATGGCTCCCTCAAAAAATTTGTTGTGCGTTCATTCACTTCACATGTATCTTGCTTCGCACAGCAGACCTGAGACTATCGTGGAAGGCAGCGGTCCTCCCAAGGTCTTTAGGAAACCCTGTGATGCACTTCCTCTTCTTCAGCAACATCGCATTCGTCTTGTACTTCGTGTTTCTATTGCATGTTATCTGGTTTTCCAAATGGAAGCTCCTGAGCTTTCTCAATTTTGTGGAGGAGAGCTCGCAGCAATTCTTGGGGAATGGAAAATTAAGGGTAAGATAAGACTCGGATCCACTTCTAGAAGTTTTGCTTGATTCTGATTTGCTAGAAGTTCAACCATGATTAATTTCAGGGGACAGCAACTTTTTTGGGAAGTTTTATGATTGTGCTCTCTCTTCTCGCCAACTTCTTCGCCTTCGTGTTTGGAACGGAGCTATTGCATGAATCTCAGTGGAGTCCGGAACGGTTTGCGAAATGTTCAATCAGCTCCATGAAGTACACATTCTTTCTGTCGGACACCTTTGATGAGTCATGTCCCCCGGAGAGTTTAACGGATTTGGAGCAATTATCCCCTTTAGATTATGCAGTTGCATTTATTTACGGATTCATGTTCTCTTTTCGAAGGCTCATTAATTCGCTATCAGATATTTGGTATCAACGGTAGATCTAAAATTACTTAACCCCGCAAAATATTTATGACTTATGGTACGTAATTACTTGTTTTTTACTAGGATCTTAGCTTGTCCAGTGACTTTATGGCTTGCCACGAAGGAATTCATAGACTCCCTTCCACCAGCTGGAGAGAATTGGGGTGTTTTGAGAAAGCGTTATTTCTGGCTTCAGCAAATATCTGATTCCATGAATGATTTATTCGGGGTTATTTACTTGGTTCGCCCGATCGCTTCGTTTTTCTTTTACTCTGTGTACATGGACATTTTCATTACGACGAGCGATTTTCTACTCCAAACAAAATTTATGATCTACTATGTCCTCTACGCACTGATCATGATCGTTTCATCTGATATTTGCAGACAGGTAAGCAGGGTGATATAATATTCAAAATGCTTTTTTATTGGACTCGACTGAATTTTCAGATGAACAAGTTGGAATCCTGGATATCAAAAAATATTCACGAGAAACTACTTCACGACCTCAGCAACAGAGAGCTCACCATTGTGATCAACGAAATTCAGGGGAAGCGTATAGGTGTCCATGGTTGCGGTATTTTCACTTATTCATATTCATTATCAGCTCAGGTACTTAAGAGATAAGTAGGTCTACATGAGAGTAACCTTAGTAGTTTAAATAATAGTAGATTATATATGCAGTAGAATAATTTGATTTTCGTTTTGAGACCGTTTCATCCCTAATTTTTTTATAGGTGGCTGGGATAATCCTCACCCACTTCGTAATCAGCGTCCAATACAGAAAATCCGAGCCTAGTATGTCGACGATGTCGGAAAATTGTGCTGCTGTTCGCAAATGGATCTGTTGAATCATCATCCTTAACAAGCTCTTCAAGCCTGTAGTAAACCCTGGATAATGGATCTCTTGATTCCCCACAAGAATCCAAATTATGTTTAGGGTCATAATTCATTTCATCGATTGGTCTGTAAATTATTGACATCATCAATCATTCAAAACATTAGTGAACCAATAAAATAGATCCTTAATTTTTCAGCATAATCAGATATCCTAATCCTACACACACGGCTTAATTAAATTAATCTCAATCAAACTCGATGAAACCTTACTTGAATGCATCGGATGTTAACTTATTGCACTATACTCCTATCTCATCATGATCACGGTTCCCACCTTTCCGGCAACTAAATTGTATTATCGCATGTTTTTCAACGAAACTGTATTTACGTACTTTTAGGCAGCCGTACTTTTACGTAATCCATCCCCAGCGCATCCATCCATTCTTTTCATGAGCATGAGCACACATTGTTTGCTGCATTAAAAACTTAAGGGATCTCTAGGATCTACAAAAAGGATGGGCTCGAATAAGTATAAGCAGATCGTAAGGGCTTATCGCTTTCAAGCAGACATTTCAGCCCTGCCCAACCATAAAAAGCCAGACGATCAAATCGAACGGCAAGCGCGAGGGAGGACAAGTTCATGGCTGCTTCGTTCTGCATGAGTTTTTTCAGGCGAGTGATGAGCTCATCAGATTTTTTTTGAAATGGAACAAGCTAAGGCACTTCTGTCTGTATCCTCTCCTTCCCATCGCATCAAGTGGTTTTTTAAATGTGAAATTATTTATTTCCCCATCAGGTTTCATTTTTTAAAGTTACGCCACGTTCCACTAACTTTTACGATTTTAGGAGGGATTCAATCCAATGCACGTATAATATATTCTTGAACTTCATGCGTCATTAATTAATCAAGGAACTTGGTTTAAGTACCTAGGCTAGTAAAAAGGGTAGGCATAACATTTAAAATGTTAATTGCTACAACCTATAAAAATTATAGGTGGGATCGCATTTCATGTTCCATTTTTATTCTCTAGCTGGACACTCATCTTTAGATTGGAGAACGCCCGTGAAACGAAAAAAATTAATGAGATATGATGTTAAAACATAGTTGCTTTTTATACGTTTGCGATATAGTTTGCACAATTAAGTAAATCTTTCAAGAGTTCATTTTCATTTTTACACATTTTTAATCTTTGGTTATCTTCGTGCAACTGCACACATGATTCATCGCAACGAAATATGAACTGAAGTTGGAACACTACGACGACAGCAGCAGTTCAAGAGTAACTCCTCTTTAAAATATTTATAACTTGCTGCAGTTCCTCGTTCAAAATCATTTTGTACAATGGAGTGCTGCTGACACGAACCAAACGAGCTGAATTCGAAGAGCTCCGAATATTTTTTCATTTAATTGTGGTGCTGCCAATTACTCCGTAAAGATGGGGAAGTTTATTGGAAATCTTGCAAGTGCAATAGTTGTACTGACAATACTTGTGGGCGATGTGACCCCCCAACGATTTCCAATTCCTCCTGGTTTTCTCACAGGAATTAGAAATCTTCTCTCCCCGGACACGAGTGCCAATCGACCTCCGCCATCATCTGGTTATACTTATCGGCATACTCGAGTACTCAATCAAACGCAAGGCTTTGTGGTAACTTGGGAATCCTTCAGGAATTCGAGTACAATTCTGTTTAATATCGAATACTCAATCAAACGCAAGGCTTTGTGGTAACTTGGGAATCCTTCAGGAATTCGAGTACAATTGTGTTTAATATCACCGCTCCCATCGGCGGAAATAGAAGTGCGGTGGTTTTTGGACTGTCGAAGAGGGGACAAGTTGAAGGATCAGATGTTGTCGTTATAAATCAGGGACAGAATGGCCAGATGTCAATTTTGGTGAGGAAACTTCACAATATTTAGATATGAGATTTATTTTTGAGAGAGAAGAAGCTTGAATTAAATGGGTTGCGATTGAATTTGTAGGATATGTACGGAACCCAAAATGACACTATCTCCGTGGACGAGAATCAAAGCTGGACCCTTGTGGGAAGTAGCAGACTTCAAAATGGAAGTGTGTCCGTGAGTGTTAGGCGCCTTTTGGACACATGTAACGAGCAAGACATTTTGATCAATGTAAGAAAGAAGAAAAATCATCAATTTTTGAGAAAGATGTGTATTCATATATAAACTCGTATAATATTTTAATGTCGTTGGATTTGCAGAATGATATGGTTCACTTGATTTACGGAAGTATTCGAGGAAATGTCGCCGTTTCCAATGCTACCAGAACTCTTCAATTTACCCCCGATGGAAGTTCTCGAGAATACCTTCTTGATGCCATGGTGGTACAGCGGCAAGCAGATCAAGCTGACAATCAAACCTTCCGAATTTCAAGAAGATTTACTATGCCTGCAAGGCACACTTCCTATTGGTGGTAAGTTTTCTGAACATTAAAGTTACTTAGAACGCACAAGATTTTTAATTTTTAGAATTTTTAACTGGAAACTGACGTGATTTCCGTTTAGTACTTTTCATAAGGGCCCATCCCTCCGCGGAAAACATCATATAACAGCGGTAAGCTGTGTATTTCTTAAAGTGCAGAAGTAATTTTGCGACTTAATCTGTCAAGAGATTCTGAAATTTTATTATTTATCTATAGTTTACTCCATACTTTGCTGACGAAGTGGCTCGCCGTCATATTCATCACGAGGTTGTGTACCGTTGCATAGCTCCTCCAGGAGTAGACCCCGCCCTGATTTTCGAACGCTATGTTAACGACCCCGGAGAAGAATGCTACTTAGAGCAGAGACATCGCTTACCGACAATTTTCTGTACCGAAATGGTTTTCACTTATGGGTTGGGAGGAAGGGTAGGTTTAATAATTACTGTAATGATATTTTAAAATTGGTGAATTTGGGTTCATTTCTATACATTCATATTCTTTAGGGTTATGTCTTCCCCGAAAATGTTGGGATCGTTTTGGGAGAGACGCCAAATGAATATTTCATGCTGGAAACTCACTACGACAATCCGGAAGAAAGATCTGACTTGACCCTTGACGTTGGAGTAGATTTCCAATACACATCACGCGTCAGGTTAGAACATGAATTGTATAAAGCATTTGATTAATATTTAGTGTAGCATTCGAAATAATTGATGGGGTTGAAATTATATAAAAATGCATTTTTATCATTTAGGCCAGTTGATGGAGGAATTCTTCTTGTCGGAACTGGAGTTCTTGGGTTGCACCTGGTGCCACCGCGGTCCGTCGACTTTCCTCAAATTGGTCAGTGCGGCTCGGAATGTACGGCGCAGGTGGTTCCGCGATCAGGAATGCAAGTGATTGGAGCCATGTTGCACGCTCATACATACAGTGCGTAACAAAGAACTTTTTACTCATTTGTATTCAGCTTGAATTTCGAATTCAAGTCACATTTTGTTTTACTCATCCAAAAATACTTGACATTCAATCCAATGCAGCAAAGAAGATCCGCATGAAACACTACCGCGGGAATCGGGAAGGACCTTACATAACCGTGGATGACAACTACGATTTCAGGTAAAATTTGGCTTATCAGTTTTCTAACTATTTATGTCTATTATGAGATGCAACTTTCAATTCACAAAAATTGTGGCGATTTCAGTTTCCAGCAAATCCGTCACGTTGTGAATGCTACTTCCATCCTACCCAGGGATCGCCTCGTGGTTGGTAAGCTCACGGAACAATAATGTTTAGTAAAGTAGTTTAATGTATATATAAGTACTTTTTGCAGTTTTTAAATATCCTTATTTCTTCCAGAATGCATTATGGACACAAGATCAAGCAACTCGACCGTGTTGTCTGGCTTTAGCACACGCGATGAAATGTGTGTCACGTTCTTGGTTGTGAATAAGCGGCTTCCGTACCTTTACTGCTCGAGTGAATACCCAACGGAGCGTACGATGGAGCGCTTTGGAATACAAAACATGACATGGTAATACACAGATTCAGGATGAAGTCGTATGCTTTGTTAAGCACGAGTGACTTCCAGTTGCAGATGCACTTCTTAAAATTGGTTGATTTCGTTTTGAATTTAAAATCATTATGTATTTATTCTTAGGGATCGCGAGCTCCAAGAACGAGTTGTGAATCGCGCCAGAAATCCCTCCTACGTGGGCCAGACGTTTGCTTCAGTCATAAGGAATTACGAATGGACGCCAGAGAGAAGGCAAGAACTAAGACATCAGCAAAATAATGCGGAGCATGATGCATCATGTCCCCCTGTGAGAAGAATGGCATACCAAGCCTACTTGGCCATGTTCATTGACCGACTCACAGCCGGAGTGATTAGTCAGCAGCAACAAATTGACAACCAGAGACCGAGCACCAGAACAGTGTGGACTCCGAAGGGACCCTTCCTCAATGAACTAACGATGACGAGGATGCCAACGGAAGTGACGAGATATATCCCTCCTGAGCCCTGTACCGAAATGCTTACCCAAGCAAATCAGGGCTAAGGTGTGAACACGTTTATGTATTTAGTTGGTTGCCATATCCACCATTAGGGATTTTAGTCATTATCAGCGAATATATAATTGCGCACTTACTTCTTCATCCAATGAAATGGAGTAGAGCTTAATTTTCATTACACAACACCGGCGTCTAAAAGGTCGGATCTTAACACAAAGATCTTGATTGTGCACATTAGTGGTCTTAAGTTCATGATAAGAACGCGTTTTTCCTGATTGGATCAACCTCATGAATAATTTATCGGAACTCATTTTGGAATGCAGTTCAGATACTATTCACTCGGTCCAGCAAATGGGTTATCAAGGTCGATGCTTCGTAGCTCCATGATATAAAAAAGCTGTGTTTATCTTCATTTAACTACATATTTATTCATTCACTTATACTGACTTCTCTGTTGCAAATGGTAAACGGACAAAACCTGTAGTCAATTCCTAAAGCTTTTGTTTTGATGTGGCTTACGTAATTTCCAAAGATGCGTAAGACTACTTATACATTTACTGTAGATTCGTCAACCCCTTAATTTATGCTTAATTACAGATCGCAAGTGGTTAATTGTATGTGTTTATTTCACAAAGCCAGTACATGAAAAAGGAAGCCCGATTGTGGAACCTGTTCCGCAGCTTTTTCTTTGCCAGATGCACGAACCAAGAAAACAGTCTCTTAAATAGAATGCTTAAGTTAGTATTAGAATCAATATTATCTTTGTTTTTCCCCAATGTTTTTAGTGGAATACGCACCGCATCCAAAAAAATCTTTGTGACTTGAAATGTGTTCGTGTGCACATGTCAAGCTCATGAAATGAGTAGGGGACCATTAAAAAGAGATAATAATAAATACTTTGATTTGACCAGCAGTGTTAAATGACTATTCGATAACTGTTTCCCTGCCGCACTGTCGCTTCTCACTGATTGAAGAATGAAGTTGCTCCTGTTGGTTTTCTTTAGATAATTACATAGTCCAATAAGCTTAAGCCATCAACCGAAGTACATATGTCAAGCATATTAGCCTTAAAAGTAACTTCACTTCAGGAGAATTCGGCATATGCATTCGGCTTCATAATTT
The DNA here is from genome assembly GCA_027744355.1 of Tyrannoseira gladiata. NCBI lineage: Eukaryota > Metazoa > Arthropoda > Collembola > Entomobryomorpha > Entomobryidae > Tyrannoseira > Tyrannoseira gladiata. The sequence continues at coordinate 2,665 of JAHZNH010001914.1, read as the reverse complement.
GGTTCAAGTTAGTTTAATCCCATCCTGCAAACTGGAAAGGTCGCTTTGAGTTAAATTGGTTTTTGGAAAAAGTAGAATTACTGTTCACTATGACACCGAAACCTGATGTATCGGAGTCACCTCCTCCGAGCACATACGCAGGAATTTGGAAGTACCCGACTAATAGGGATGTTCCCTTTCGTCCGGCTGAGGACTGGCTAAATTGTAAGATCCTTAAAATAGCTTTGAATTTGGGAATTTGAATAAACTGAAGCAACGAAAATAAATATTCATTTTGCATTGCAGCTAAAAGGAAGGATGATGACATTGGCTCCTTGTGGCGAGTTCATGATAAGTAAGTGCAATAATAGGCTCAACGTTCCATAAAAATCATTTCAATCTCGAAGTATAATAAAGGCCTGTTTTAATATTATTTCTATTTGTTCATGCATGATGCAGACTTTATAACCTTGAGCCATTCATAAAGAATCATCCCGGGGGTCCACAGTGGCTAGAAATGACCCGTGGCACGGATATCACGGAAGCATTCGAGGCATCCCACGTCGTCAACGTGAAATTTGTGGAAACGACCTTGGAGAAATATTTTGTGCGAGATGCACCACACCCTCGGATCTCGCCCTACACATTCAAGCCAGACGGGTTCTTCCTGACCTTGAAGCGACGTATTGAGCCGATACTCAAGAAAACAGGGACAGGTCCATCGCTCCGAATGCTGTTAACGCAGGATACCCTTATGCTCTTATTTGTCGTGTTTGCTATTCTTGGGGCGATGCGAGACTGCACTATGTGTGCAATAATTTCCGGGATCTTCCTCGGATTTGGCACGATCGGAGCCCATAATTTCTTCCACCTGAGGGAAAATTGGAGGAGATATTACTTTGATATGGCTCTCGTGTCTTCCTATGAGTGGAGGATAACTCACAGTCTGAGTCATCACTTGTACCCGAACACTCTGATGGATATTGAATTGTCCCTGTTTCCAACATACCAATTCCTTCCCAACAGACCAAAGCCCTGGTTCCAGAGAAAGTTCTCGCTTTTGTACTCTCACCTCATCTACGCCACGGGTTTCTGGGTTGATATAGGAAAGCGGATCTACCATATATCGAAGGGTTTGAAGCCAGTAAGATGGGAGAATCTACTTGTATTCGTGGAGTTGGTTGGACTTATCTTTGTCGCGGAAAGTTTCGGAGCTGCTTTGAAGACCTGGGTTATTCTTCACACGTTGAGTTCATACGTTCTGCTGACCATCGGAGGTATTTAATGATACGAATTGAGTAGTACGTTATGCATGATCGTGAATGTGAAATCAGATAATGATTCAGGTCGATAAATCTTGTTCACTTGATAAATTCCAGCCACCGCTTCGCACCATCACCCGGACATTTATCACGATGGAGATGAGCCTTTACCCGATCCTGATTTTGGGTAAACCATTTAAATAGAAAGCAACTCAATAGTTCGATTATTCTGTTTCACGGGAAACCGCTGCTTCAATTTTTTTATAGAATTGGCCAACTCGACGCGACCCGAAACCGCTCTGAGGAATTTTTCCAAACCGAATTTGGCAGTTTGATCACTTTTGGACAGGTATTAAGAAACTCACTTGAATTACGGTGTTGACTCGAAGTGAAACAAATAAAAAAATATGCATTTGTACCTAATGCCCCTTGTGCTTTTTTAGCATCCACTCCATCACCTCTTCCCAACCGTGTGCCATTCGAAGCTTCCGTATCTTCGTAAAGTGTTTGAGGACACAGTCCGGGAGTTCAAGCTCGATTACCCCGGCATTCCTCAGAAGGATCTGTACCTTGGTTGCTACCAGCAACTGGCCCGTACAGAAATCAAGAAAAGGAAGAAGACGGACTGAGTAAACAATACAATGTTGAATGATGAGAAATCAAGTTGAAAAATATCACAATGTATGCAAAAAGCAATAAAAAACAATATTTGTGTTGTTGTATACGAAAAAGTCATCAGGAGTTTAATTAAATGCGGATGTATGTTTAAATTACAAAGCTTCCGGGAAAACGTAACCATTCTCCATTAATCATATTTTATACTATAGTATTATACAAGAATAATTATTCATGACAAAAAAATATTTTCCGGAAATCTCGAACATCATCATCAATGTTACAACAATTGTTGTAGAAAATTCGTACTCTCCGCAACGACTTGCGCATGAATATCCAAAAATTGGGTATGTTGTTAATTGACGCTGCTACAATGGAGAGAAGCTTCAACAAAAATGCGCCAACTGTTTTACCAACATTGGTCACGCACGAACGGACTTCAAATGTACCGACTGAAGTAATGTTCTTTTCAAAGGTAAATACCAGTACTCCAATCAAGATTAGCATAAAGTGCGTGTAAAAGAGAACTCTCACATTGCCCTGCAGACTTATAGAGTAATAACTGAGCTTCGGCTGTGTCATAGTGAATTTTGTCTGATTCCTATTCAGCAACCTGATTTTCCAGTCGCTCCAAAGTTCATGAAGTCCAGATTGATAGAATGACCGATACCTTCGCAAGTACAACGCATCTGAAAGTTGCCTTCGGTGTACTACCACCTCCAAAAAAATCTGACCATAGGATTCCTTGCTTTGCACAACCTTATCCAGGGCGTCTCTGCCTTTCCGAGAGAGATAATCAAGCAAAAGCG
>JAHZNH010001913.1:0-12585 GCA_027744355.1 Tyrannoseira gladiata | reverse complement strand
GTAGTAGTGGTGGTGATGCTGACGTACTTCACGAGATAATTAATATGATGCATTATTCACGCTTCAAAAGAGCAATAAATTAAGTTTTGGATGCGTGGCTCGAGCAGAAGCAGACAGGCAGGCCAGACCCTGGGCTGCCATTGTTAACGGAGGGGAATGAATAGAATGAATAAAAAATCATATACTAATCCACAATTCCCATCTCTTTTTTCTCTTTTCATGGACAATGACTTGACTTGGATTGGATTGGATTGCAACTCCTCATCCTCTTCTGCAGTCCAAATTGTCTCCTACATCGCCGACAAGTTTGGCTACCGACCAACTGTGGAGTACATCGGGAAAGGTGCTCACCCACCACCGCCTCCGGCCTACGCGAACGTGAAGATCCCGAAAATCCTGGAGGTTGCACCTCTCCCTTCCCCGGCAGCAGTAGTGGCCCCCTTCGCGAAAGTTAAGGCCCCCCTGGGACTCGACTACTCACTCGCTCCTGCTCCCGGACCATCTCCCCTCTTCGTGGATCCTGTGAAGATCAAAGTGAACTCCTTGCCGGTGAATGGCCCTCTCCCTATTGCTGACCCCTACGCCCTCAACTACGGCTACGGAGTGGATCCCCTGTTCGCGGGGTCGAACGCAGTGAACAAGATCTCCCGGAAGAGAGCCCTCCTCTACGACAGGACTCTGTTCCGCAAGGACGTGGAGAAGCGGGCCAGGCGGAAGAGTATCATCTCAGCCAGTGCCAGTACACCTTCCACACCAAAAATTCCGGAATAATAATAGATACAATTTCACTCCGGTAGTTCCTAAGATCCTGACATCCTCGAACAAGATACATTTTTTACCATATGCGTGCGTACAACATGCTTTCAAGCTATTACTAAACTATGCCCTAACTTTTTCCCAAACTTTTTTTTTATTCTCCAGCTCTTCTCCAGAATTCCGATGCGGTAGTGGTACTATAGAATAGTGTACTTGGGGAATGTGGTGTGGTGCGTACTCTCCCTCCCTCTCTCTCATTTTTTTCCTTCTCCCTCTCGACCAACTCCAACTGGAACTCCCAAGACTCAACAATTTATTTTTTGTACGTTACCATCAACCAAAAAAAATGTAAACTTTTTTATTATGTTATTATTGACGTAAGGTAGACTTTTTTTATTGAGGTAATAATTTTTTTCCCCGCACTTATGCCACTTCTCTTCAGCCCGAAAAAAACTGTGTTGTGTTGACTCTGTACATTTAGTATAAGGATACGAGTTTCCCCTTGTGAAGTACTTATTTAAGTTTTATAGTTGTAGGAAGGATCCTTTATCGTCCGTGTACATTTCCGTCAAGTGATATGATGTTGTAATGTGACATTTAATGACAAGCAGGGGTATTAGAGGCGGCTTAGGGATGACAAGTTAGGTGCTCTTCCTCTCATCATCCTTGCTTCGCTGGTGCTTCTCATCCCATCCCTTCTGGAGCTGGAGCTGGAGCTGGCATGGTATAAGCTGAAGCTGGAAAGAGTGCGAGTGGTAGTGACATTGGATTGGATTGGTTTGGCCACGAAACGAAATCGTCTGGTCTGGTTATAGTTTGTAGTTGTCGCCGGATATTTCCCAATGTAAAAAATCCAATGTCCAATGTTCAGTATTGTAACTGTAGTTTAAGTTCCGTTTTTCGTGATTGCGATGATAAATATGATGCCGACCCAGTATTTTCTCCCGGAGATGGTGGTGCCGATGGAATGATTAGGGTTTTTTTATGATTGCGCTTCGAGAATCCGTAAAAAATGCGTGTTTCCCTGTGTTTACATTAAAATCACGTCCCCTTAAATGTATTCCAGGGGAATATTCGAGAAGTCTGTAAAAAATGCAATGATCGATGAATGAACAAACATTTCATAGCTTTAAGTAAAATAGGTAATCTATTCAGCTGTACAGAAAAAAATTGTAAGTAGGATTGCGTATTTGTACTATAATCATTGCTCTAGGATTAGTTTTGTCAAATGGAAGGGAAAAAAACGCCTGGAAAATGTGGATGTGCCTCTCTCTCTCTCGATGAGTAATTTCTTGGCAAAACACTGGAAAAATTGATGAAGTTGAGTTTGTTCAAACTTATTTTCCCCGAAAAACGAGGGGGAAGGTGCAGAAAAGAGTGTCAACAAAAATATTTTTGGCTAAAATTGGAGCACCCCGAACATGTACTTCAGTAAGTAAGTATTATTCCAGTAAGTATTTCCAGGTCGCTTGATGTGTGACAGGGGTAAATAATTATTGATTTCTCTAATTATTTATGTCTACTTAGGAAAGAAAAGACTCCATTATGAAGTTCTCCTGTCATTTAATACTCCAGCGTTTGTTCTCTCCTCATTAAATGAATGTAATGAATGTGAATTTTCAGTATTTTTTTTGTAAATTATGGACAACAGTGAACAATTAAAGATTCCACGTGTGCTCTAAATGAAACTGGATATCCATGTGATCATCGCCTTCAACTTTCATTTTCCATCCTGTAACTTAAGCCGGCTGTAGTTGTAGTTGTAGTTCATGGGGAAAATCATTTATGGCATACGTTTCCCTTCTCGGAATTTTCCAGGGATTTTAGGGCCGTTCCAGCTCCAATTCCAGTGCAACCTTCAAAAAAACGCATCGGGGAAGGAAGAGAGATGGTGTTCTCGCTATTTCTTTCCAATTTGAGATTCAAATGCATCACATTAGAAGTACTAAGGCAGGCCCTCCATGGAGGAATCGTTAATGCAAACTGGGAGGGAGGGGTGAGGGACTGGGATCAAAAGGAAATTAGGAAAGTGGGACCGCTTCATTAAACTCCGTATAATTTTCAAAGTGTCCCAGTTCTTTGAAATTGCATTGCACCACACACACCACCACCACCACCAACCATTACCATATCACCAACGATTCTGTTCCAGTTCCAGGTCCCTTTTCACGACGGATTTTTGCCGTTGTCGTCATTAATATTCCGGGGAATGTGTGAAAATTAGAATCCTTACATGATAATGAATGGTGTGGCGCACGGGGAGAAGGGAGAGGAAAAATGCAAATTTGATTAATTTTAAGTGCACTCCAGTCCAGTACACGACTCCCCGTTTTCCCCCTCAAGGAGGAGGAATACATTACCCTGTAGAAAAACTCGGGTAATCCTTCCTTCCTTCCTTCCATGCATTTTAATTCTCAAGTTTGACCTATTTCAATTGAGGAAGAATTAAAATGTTGCGCCACCCGAATCGGAAGCTACTAATAATTTTTTTAAAAACGACTCGAGTACATTTCCGCAATTATATGCGCTTCCTGTTGGAGAGGTGATTCTCCTCACATCAATTTGGAGATGAGACTTGTCAGGGATCCATCTCCAGTGCACAAACTCCCACTCCTACTGGAATATTCTGAACTTGGCACTTAATTGGAATCATCTAAAAATATCAAAAAACTTCCCAGATGGAAACCTCCAGACTTCTCCAAATTCCTCTAAAGCTTCTCCTACAAATCATAATTATGCTTGTAGCAATTAAAATTCATTCAATTTTCATCATCCTCCAAGAGTCCCAATCCAATTCCAGGGAAGAATTCAACTCAGTCAGCGCAACACAGAAAACGTCTGGAAATGTTTCGCTTGGTCTTGGTCTGGCTTCCTTTTGGCTCTTTTTCTCTTCCAAGTTTTTTGTTCCTCTTCCGCCTCCTCCACTGCACCGCACCGCTCTCGGTAGTTTAGTTAGTTTGGTTGGCTGGGTTCTTTGGTGTGGCTTCAGTTCCAGCAGTATTCTGTGCTCAGCCTTGGTCTTTGGTGGACTCGAACTCGAGCTGGAACTCTGTTGGAAAGTCATTTCTATTTTTCGCTGGGAGAAGGAAAAGCAAGCCATTTCCATTTCATTCCAAACCAACATTCGAACAAAACAGCGGAGTCGGCCAATACCAGACATCATTCGCGTTCGGTTTCTCGGTGCGATTAGAAAGTGTTGCTCTAGCTCGTTCCACTGCTTCGCTCCTCGTCTTTCTTAATCCTGGTGCTCACTAGCTCCCTCGTTTTTTACCCGGGAGTTGGTGCAGTCGGTGGACTACCGTGGGAGTGATAGCTGCACAGACAAGACAACTTCTTCTCAGCCGCTCAACAAAACCAATACCACCAACGCATCACAAACTCCACTCGAACTAAATTCTTTCAGAGGAAAAAAAGTTCTTTTTCAGGGGGATGTCGAACGAACCGAACAAGTGAGAGTGAGTTCCAGTTCCAGTTCTAGGGAGATTCTCCAGGAAAAAGGTGAATGTGAGGAGGCAGGAAGATAAAGTGCGAAGCGGATTTTCCGAAACGGATCAAATAAAAAGCATCCATCCATCCAGCCAGCCAGCCAACCTGATGCAGTCCTGATGCGAAATCCGATATTTTATTCCATCGCTCAAATTTCCTCTTGCGGATGCACCAGCACCGCCGCTGAATCCGGAACAGAAGCCTGGTGAAACAATCAATCTCTCCGGGAAAGTTTAAGTGTGTTCTCAGTTAAACGAGTTGGAAGTTCCCTGATTTGCACATCATCATTCTGGAAAAACTTTCTCGATCTCGACTTTTGTTTGAATTTTGGGGGGGAAATTCAACTCGGGTGGTGGAAATCAAAGAGATTTCCTCCTCGGTTAATTCAATCGACCGGGAAAATAAAGTTGGATAGGTCAATGCTCAAAGGGAGGGACTAAATGTCTGCGGTTTTTGTGGTCGTTGGACTTGGACTCGTTATCTACGATAATTTTTTCCGGGAATCTGCTGAGTCCTTGAGTTCTGAACAAATGGTGTTGATTCCAACTCCAAGTGACTCGATCGTGATCGTGTCGTGTCCTGATGATGTGGAGGAGAGCGACATGATGGTGTGGTGTGGCAGTGGTGATTTTTCCCCCTGAAAAAAGTTTTCGCAACAATCAGAATCAGAAGCGCTCGTTCGTTAGACTCCATAGCGAGTCATAGTTCGGTGGTCGCAATCTCCGGGAAAACAAAGGCGAGACATTTCCCTTTGCTTGCTCATCACATCACACCAGAAAAGAAAGTTGCCAAAAGGCTGGCCAAAAACTTTGCCCTGACTTGAGGAGGAGAATCGCTGAGGAGGAGAGCGACATGATGGTGTGATGTGGCAGTGGCAGTGGTGATTTTTCCCCCTGACAAAAGTTTTCGCAACAATCAGAATCAGAATCGCTCGTTCGTTAGACTCCATAGCGAGTCATAGTTCAGTGGTCACAATCTCCGGGAAAACAAAGGCGAGACATTTCCCTTTGCTTGCTCATCACATCACACCAGAAAAGAAAGTTGCCAAAAGGCTGGCCAAAAACTTTGCCCTGACTTGAAGAGGAGAATTGCAAAAAAAAGACCTGAGGAATAGTAAAGTTCCCCGAAAAAATCAAGCTAGATTCGCAACAACTACCTGCAAAAAAGTTATTCTTCCTTGTTTCCCCCAATTTATTTGTTTCCTGTCGCCTCCCGTAATTTGTGGGAACGTTTTATTTGAGAGTGCAGCAGCAAATTGGTTGGAGTGGACGGGAGGAAAATGAGAATGAGATTCCCGAAAGATATTCTCACGATGCCCCACTCGAGCGAGGAAGGAGTCCCCCTGCGGTGGAGGAAGTAGGGTTTGGATGGACAAGGGAGATATAACTCTATAAAGTGATATTTCATTCTTCTAAGTGATCACGAGTGACTTTTACCAGTTCCCCAGTAGAATTTGATGCACTTAAGTGAGTGCCTCCATCGCTCCCACCCACCCACTCAGATCGGTTTCACGGACACGGACGCCATGCGGAAATCACACCGATAGCGATAGCGATCCAATCGCGTTCCAATCCCCCATAAATTATTCTCTGGAGTTGGAGCTGGACTGGGGAGGCGTGCAAGCCTAGCTTGGCTTGACCTTTGATTCTTGTCAGGATCGAAACACAACGCAACTTTGCTCAAAACTTCAAGCTCCACGTTTCGATTTCGAGGTAAGTAAGCATTCCATTTTCCCATTATTTATGTGGTGTTTGGTGATGTGATAGCGCCGCCGTGAAATAGAAAATAAGGAATAGTAAGCGCTCCCCGATCCGATTTCTATTCTGATTTCCTGCCAATCATAAAATATTGGCAGACTGTATGGCTACCCCGACATATTTAATATATTTAGTCATGACAGGGCCAGCCCTCCTTGATGATGATTCAATTCCACGATAAAATTTCGACCTCCATTCTCCATTGCTTCGGATGAAAGCAGGTCGCCCATCATTCATTTTTTTTTCTCCAGTGTCCTAATACTCCTAATGCGCCATATTCTAATTGTACCTTCCCCCATTTTCGACTCTTTCAGGCCTATCTTATAATCTTGCAAAAATAATTAAGTGGCATAATACTTTTATGTACTTCGATTCGCCTTCAAAATTCATTTCTCAAATATTTGTATGACTATCAAGTTGTATTTGAATCGACTCTGATCGCAATCATATTTTAGTCATGACCTTCTCCCAATTTCCACATGTCACTCCAGTTCTTTACATCTCGTCCATGAGAATAGCCAAATGCGGCATTCCGGTCCGGAGTGACAATGCAACAAATCGCTAACTATTTATTACTCCGAGCAATGCCCTATTCTCCTGAGCAGGCCGCATTTAATTAAGATAAATCAGAATCTGAATGACTGACTTGACTTTGACTGCGTACCACTACTTATAGCAATAATTACAATAATCCAGTACCTATTCCCGGACTGGACTTAAGCCAGAGCACAGTGACGCAAAACAACTGCCAGCTGCCAATCCGTTGTGAATAAAGTATTAAGTAGATATTATGATTAGCCAAGCAGAGGTATTTATTCATGAGTACACGCTACAATACTTAATTATCATATCACTCCCGCGGAAAAACAAACACGGGAGTTTCCTAAATAAACAAAAAATATATTTTCCCGAAGCGAGCTCCTCACAACTACCCACTGGACCTGGAAACCCTGTATATTTCGTACCTAATCACAAATTTTTTGCGAGCTTGTTAGCTGTCCCTTCCCCAAAATTAGGTATTTCGGAGCAACTGGCAGTTCTAATCCGGATAATTACTAATTCATCAGCCGTCTTGTCTTCACTTCACCCACTCACTCACTCACTCCAGCCGTTACATAACTAACTCCCGGGCTAATAATTGATCGGACGCGGAGCTATATAGCCCCATTCCCGTTTTTTGCTAAACATTTAATCGCGATTAGCAGGAATATGAAGTAATCCCCATTTTTAGTATCCAGGAAAGCCCGTTTAAGTAATTCCCCTTGCCCCCTTTCACTCTCGCTGTCTCCTCGTCAGGCCCCGCGTCACCCGGAAGATATGTTAATTACCGCCGTTTACAGGCGTTTCATTTATATTTCAAGGGAAAAAATTGCGAACTAGTTTGTTTTGGCTCCGGTAGGTTCAATTGGGTTCGGATTCGGATTCAGTGACCTAATTGACCATTATCCCTTAAATGTTCCTTTCCAGGTGCCAGTGTCCATCAAAACTGTTTTTTTGCGCTGAACACAAATTCAAATGACTATTTTCCACTTCACCGCAGTTTCCCTTCATTTCCCATAATTCTTTTACCTTGACTTGATCGACACAGGAATTTCGAGTGAGTATTTTCGCATTGCGAATTCCGGGCCAGGAAAACATGCATCTTATCTATCTTCCTGCATGACTCAAAGAGAGCAAGCGATTTTTTTCCTTTCGACATTCCCATTCCTAATCCAGTGATAAGGCGACATGCGGAAATTAAAGTTCTTTTTTTGGAACCACATCCACATCCTCACACATGCAAATTTTTCTGGGGAAAGGAGAGAGCTAGTCAGCCGAGTTCCAATTCCAATTCCAAACAATCCAGTCCCAAGGAAGATGCACCAAAAAGCTAGAAATTCTAGCCTAGAATACATTTCCCCCGCCTGACATTTGGGGGAATGCTCTGGATCTTCTGAATGTGGCTGTGGTGTGATGCGGTGCACTTACCTTTATGTAGCTGTGGTGTGGTGTGGACGTGAACAACCTCTTAATTAATTTAATCCCGCTTAACTTCACCTGCAAAGTGTAGTTCTCCCCCGAAAAATTGCGCTCATTCCAGCCATTTCATTTAATATTTAGGTCGGTGGAGGGGGGAACCACAAGCAAAACACAACTTAGTACTTCATTCAACTCCTCCACTTTTCGAGTTTCCCCCTGAAATAAAAGTCCTTCTTCTCCAGCGAAGAGTGTAGTGAATGGTATCGTATCGCATCGCATCACACATTCCTCTTCCAAAATATTTAGAGCGACTGGAAGGTGTTTCCCCCATTACTGGGGAGTGTGGTGTTGCGTGAAACACCGAATAAGTATTTCAGAGGTATTGATTCCCCATTACGTGGTAAGTAGTGGGGCTTTTTACCTCACTGGAACAGTCTGGAGTCTGGAACTGGAATTCGTAAGTACTTTAGGTGTGGGCCATAAACACCCCGAAAGAATTATATATCGGCAATGGATCAAGATTAGGAAATAAAACCTGGAAAGTTTTTTTTCTAAGGATTTCCTGCCATTTTGCAGTCCTAAATACTTATCGTAATTACAGTCATTCTCCAGTACACTTCCGAACTTCTGGAGCTGGAACTGGAGCTGTTGTACCTGACCAGAGCCACCCAGCTCAAGGCCTTCTTGGAACAGGAGGCGGTGGCTAGACAAGACATATAAAATTAAGTGTTATTTAGTTGAAGGAACAACTCGTCACTGGAGGGAGGTTCGGAGGAAAGTCCATTAAAAGTGCAAGGGTTACATGACCTCCGCTCCAGCATTGCTCAAAACAATGTTGCGTAAATTATTTTAATGGAGTGCCCTTGGCTCAATGTGATGTTTCCGCCTCCATGTCCTCACTCCTCCTGAGCCAGGTTTTCGTCATACTAACTGTGAGGGCTGGAGAAATCCAAGAAGTTATGTGCGGAATGCCCCTTAATTATATTTTCTGATTGAGCGGTTGCAACACGAGAAAAATCCCCATCGTCGTAACTCGTAACCTAATTAACTCGTCCGAAAAAGTCAGGACTAGGACCTGCCTCGGGTTGCAACATGCCCGGGGTAACTTAAGACTGTCGCTTTGCTTCCATCTTGACGTGGTCGTTCTGCTTGATAATTATGGACCACACCAAAGAATTCCATTTCCAGTGGATGAATTGATCCGTTTAATTCTGAGATGGGGAAAGGGGAAACCAAGAAAACCATCCAAGTCGGGCAAGTCCTTGAACCTTTTGCCCACCACAAGTCATTTAGTAAAATGGAGGGGGGAAGTACGATAATTATGGAATGATTTCTGTCCCCGTCTTCCGAAGGCGAATTTAGCTTGCGCTGCACCGGTGAATTTTGATTTTCCTCATGGACACACGACGTTTTTTTTCAATTTTGCAATTCAAAATATTCTTTTCTGACCTAGGCAAACAAAACCAACTCCGATTTTTTTATCAAATCCTTGAGGAAAATCTGATTATTCCAGATTGTACTCTCATTTGTTGTGCACATGTAAATACGAGCATTGATGCCTGCCTGCCTGCATGCATGTTCCAGCTCCTTTCCCAACATTTCAAAAATAAAATAAGAGCTTATCGACATCTCATTTATTACTTTGTTGTTCAACTACAAACATAGTTCCAACTGGAAAAAGTTCTTCCTTTATTCGGTCCTAACAGGCACTATAATGTCCGCTAATTGCCTTTCTTCAAGGTTTTTCCGGAAGGCAATGACTACATAGTAGCACTTGTATGCATTATGTTCTCCTAACAATGTAACATGACCCCACAGCCCAACAGCCAGTTAACCATGTAGGCAGTGAAGCCATGTAGCGCCTCACTTCACCGCACCACAGTCAATTGCTTTCCTTTCCCAGATAAGCTAGAAGGAGTTGAAAAGGTTGAAGAAAACCGTGGAGCTCGTAATATTTAGTTGGCCATTTATAAGTACAGTTTCATTCGTATTCTGCCCTCTAAAATTTTAATGTTTCCGCCGGCTCGACTCTCCTCTAATGGCACCACTACTTAATGCATGTCATGACACAAGCCAATTGCGTAAGCTCACAATTACACATTCAAAATCTTGAATACATAACCAAACTGCAGTGGAGTACTCCTCCTGCGTTCCCATTCCCCTTGGCATTTTCTCCCTCGTGCTTGGCAAATACAAATATTTCATTGCACTCATTTCATTTCATTTATTCTTTCTCCGTGAAATCGTTAAAATTCCGGGGTAAATAAGTACTCAGTCGACAATCCGACATTCAAATCGAAATTATTTTAGTTTGGCGCATTTTTTTCCTGAATTTCACGCTGAGCCGACTCTGACCTTTTCCATTAAGATTTTCCTCCACATCCGCCGCTCATTCCTTCCTCCTCCGGAGTAAATAGATTGTACGAACTTGTCAACCCAACTCCCTTTTGATGTGACAGTGATGCTGATGACAACTGTCAAAACTCCGAACCGAACCAGCGAAAACACTGCCGAGCGGCCCTAGTGCTGCATCGTCCCTCAAATTCATATTTCTATTATATTTTATTTGGGCCCATAAAACTTGTTCCTGGTACTGCCTCCCGGAGTACAAAAGGCCTACATTTTCTTCATCAAACTTTCCCAACTTCCGCTTCCCTCCGAGGCTATAGGCTATAGAGCTCTTTTTATGGGGGGATGAAATGACATGAAAGCCTGCCCAGATACACATATCATCTTACACATTTAGTTAGACTGCCCCTAAGTCGTTGTTGGCGTTGGCATGGCATGCCAAGTCGGGCCTAGTGATCTAGACCAAGCCAGAGTGACACTGACAGGGAGAGACCAACCGTTCCGACAGATTCGGGGAATGCGTGCAGGCATGCATGCAAACCATGTGTCAGGCTCCCTCTCTCTCTCGTGGACAGGGTAAATATGTATTATTTGATTTTGATTCTTCATTCTTCAAAATCCCCCCATCCCAATTCCTATTCCAATTCATTCGGTCCGATCCCGATCCAATTTCTCCTTGAGCGATTTGAAACTTCCCATTTTTTTCGCATGTGATGAAAAATAAAGTCACCAGAATTATTTCTGCTGTGGAGCCGACATGAGCTCCATTACCATTCCATTCTGACGGGGTGAGCTTGATGACAAGAACGAATGTTGTTTGGCTCATCGTAGGCACTCACTCACTCACTCCAAAATTCAAACGGTTCAAATTGGTTCGGGTTCGGGCTGGTTATTTCCATGTTTTAAATGGGGAATCCTCAAAAACACGAAATGTTTTCCCGTGTTCCCTGTTCCCTAAAGAGCGGAACAAGAGCACGCTTTTAATTGTGAGGACTGAAAATACGTTCATTATTCAATTTCCCCCTTTATAAAAAATGAAGAATCCAAGCTCAATCCTCAATTCCATAAAAAATATTACCGCGGGAGGATGGATGGAAATGAGCATAAACGATTCCACTCCTGAAGCTCAAGCTCCCTCCATTCTTCAGATCTTCAGAGCACAATGCAATATTTCACGGGGAATATCATCATCATCATCCTCATCCTCAAGAAGAACTTCCCCGCATGAGAAGCCAAGCCAATGCATCTTCCTCGTACTCGCATTACTTGGGAGGAATCAAAAGCGTAAAAATAATTCGTGTCTCTTCCCCACGATACATTTTTCCTCTTTTGCGAGGAGCATTTAAATGTTCTAATCCTTGTACTGATAAACGGGAGTAGTAATAATATAATGGGCCAGCCAGATTTTCCCCGAAATCTAATCCTTACGTGAGCTAGTGAGTGTGTCAAGTTTGGTGCGGTGACAGCAAAGAAATTGTCTTCGCTTTGTCACACGAGCATCACATCACGAAGCCACGGTATTTCCCCGTTCATTTTTTCATTACCCCATCATCCCATCGCCATTACACTGCCATCGAGAATAGTTTTGGGGGGAGCGTCAACTTGTTTTCGGGGAGTGATATATGTTCTCCGTCAATCCGGATACCTTAAATACATTTAAAAGGGGGGAAGGCTTCTTATCCCAGCCAATTCAATCCATTTCGGCTCAGCTCAGCTCAGCTCCATTCATTCATCCATCCCCAATCGCAATGCATTAGGAATTAGAATATTTACTTATTTTCGTTGCCGGATGCTGCAAGTAGAAGCGGAAGCTGTTAAGCGACACTAAAGGTCTGATCTGAGGAGGCGAGACGGGGAGTAGTCATCACATTAAGAAGCGATGACTCCCCGGGAAATCTCCCAATTTTATTCTTTTGTCCTTCGATTCATTCTCCCTCGGAAGTAATGAATCAACTCGCGTTCTTGAATTCCTTCAGAGATGGATTGCATTCTATCCGATCCGATCCGATACGATTGAGTTCAATTCGATTGGATTGGATTGGACTGGCTTTTCAAATTGTCAATGTGGTGGGGTGACACCGAAAAATTATCGGAGTTTTCTACATCTCATCCGCGAAAAAAACCTATCGCTCAGCTCAGTCAGAATACCCCAGGAATCTTCGGGAAAAGGATGACATCATTTTTGTGGAACTTTGCACTAAAAAACTTTTCCGCTCATTTTTTAAAACTTCCTCCATCTCTTTTATCATCAAGATAATGTAATTGATAAGGGATGGAT
>JAHZNH010001912.1:0-11995 GCA_027744355.1 Tyrannoseira gladiata | reverse complement strand
ACATTGTTTGATCATTCACGTCATTTCTTTACTGTTACATCTACATCACCTCACTTAAGCATTTTGTTCGTTAGAGACCACTACAATTTGATGGCTGCAATTTTTTCTGGGATAGAATGTCTGTATAAAATACACCTTACGTACTATCAGTAGCTCTGTGTATTGATGTTGTTAAAGCTTGATTTTGCTTCAAATGTTCGTCATAAAAAAGGGTACGCCGAGCAAAGCTTGTTATTTATGGTCACGCATTGTTTGATGCATGTACCGATGTAGTGCATGAAGTACATACTTATCAGACTAACAGAATATTTTCGAAGGAGCCTAATGATAATGAATGATTCACAGAAATATAAAATGGGTAAGAAAGAACACATCTCATTTTCATTTTCGTTTCTCTTCATTCGTTTGTTCCGTTCCGTTGGCCTAGTTTGCACGAAATTGTATAACTTTATTAGTTTGTGCATAAGGCACTACGCTCAATAGATTCTAGGGATCGAGATTCGAGATGGAAAATTATAGTAATTGCATGGAAGACTAACCAAATTCTCTTTGAGTGACTGAATTGAGCGGCTGGGGACATTAGATTGATTAGATCAATCATCATGTAGAATGCATTTGTGCTTGGAGATCATGATGATGAATTGACCTTTCGAGTATCTAATTGATTTGCTTTGGGATGTTTGATGAGTCCAAATTACATAATTTTGTGTACTTGTGAATGCATGTGTGCATGGAAGGAGGTTTCAGTTGCCAGTTTCCAACTTTAAGATTTAGACTCTGCTTCTTTCTAACTTTTCATTGAAATAGTCAATTTTGTGGATTAGTCTTGAGGGAAACGCTTTTTAGATGTGATGATATCTAATTTTGGGGGTTTGTGCTTGAGCATATAATTGAAGGAACTTATTGATGTGATCGGGAAATTAATTTGTTGGTGTTCCAGATCCACTGCTCTCAATTCACAGAATGGCATCCTCCATGGCGCACCGATTAGTCTTCCGTCAGGTAAGTGAAGCTAAATCTAAATCCCGATCCATTCCATTTTGAAATTACCTTTGATTTTAGAAATCCAACCTTAAATTTTTAATTCTGCTTAAGGATGTGAAGAGTGTGATATCGAGTTCCTCCACGGCGGACGCTGATGTGAAGATCAATCACGGTGATAACGTCGCCTTCGGCAAGTACACCTTGGAGGTGAGGAGCACTCCAGGACATACGAATGGGTGTGTGTGCTATGTTTTCCATGAAGGAAGGATGGTCTTCACCGGTGATACTGTTTTAATCAGGTTGGGGGAAGATTTTTGATTGGATATTTTAATTTAATGAAGGGGAAATGAGATTTGGATCATTTTCTTGAATGCTTTGGTTTTTGCAGAGGATGTGGAAGAACGGACTTCCAGGAAGGAAGTGCTGAGAACCTGTATACGTCCGTACAAACGCAGATCTTTGAGCTGCCGGATGATTACCTAATCTATCCTGCACACGACTACAAAGGTACTTCCGAACCCATTAGATGAAATTGAGAATCTCAATTAGCAAAATGTGCACCATTAAAGATATACTCGTCATTATTCTCAGGAATGACATGCTCCTCCGTCGGCGAAGAGAAGAAATACAACCCTAGACTCACAAAGGATATGGAAACATTCAAGAGCATCATGGAGAATCTAGGCCTCCCCTACCCAAAAATGATGGATAAGGCGGTACCTGCAAACAAGGTCTGTGGCTTGTACAACCTTCCCCCGGAAATGGAGGAGAAGCTTCAGTGCGTGAAGCAAGCTGAGTGATTTATTGTCAATCTTGGAAATGAGAAGCTGGTCTGGTCTCTCCTCAAAATCAAAAAATGCTCGATTGTCACAAAGAGAGCCTAAATTATAAAGATTTGTAATTCGTCCTTCAAATATTTTTCATGTCAAAAGTTGCAATAAAACCGAAATTGGAACCTGTTTTGAAACAAAATGGAGATGGTTTTGTAGCATACCCCTGCATTTTATCATATTGCCTCATGAAAATCTATCGTGATCGTTTTCCACTTCCTATTCACTCATTTCAGTATCAAAAGCTAATGAAGGTGTTGCACTTCAATGAACCTGGGAAATTCCCAAAGCAGGATCAAAATTCCTGTTTAGCAACATATTTTTTTACCATTTCATGCAAAGTATATATAATAAGAGTAATTCAACAGAGAAAGACAGCCATACTAGACCCACCGAATTTTGATTCCCACATTCCCACTTTCTCAATTGCATAATCAAGGCGCCGAGCTCAAATTCTTCCTAAGCCAAAGTATTAAATAACGTAAGCAGATGAAGGGGAACGCTTATTACTAATTTATACTACTAGTTCAGAACTGATAAAATCAAGCATCCATTAAATCACTAAATGGAGAAGGAAAAAGTCCCTGTGAAAAAACTGAAGCCGAGGCGATCGGTTCATCAACAGCCTCAACATGTTAAGCCACCCCCACCTCCACCTGCTCCAGTTCCAGTCACCCCAACGAAGGAGGTAGATAATTGTTTTAGTTCATTCTGGGAACGTGGCATTTGCATTCCCAGCAAGTAATAAATAGCTTCAAAGTAGATAAGTACTTCAAGCACTCTCATTTTAGGGCGGTCAACCCCAGAAGAGAGTTAGTCTCCGGGCAGAGCTCGGACTCGTCGATGCGGTTGGTCTGATTCTCGGCATAATGATCGGCTCAGGGATCTTCATTGCTCCGAAAAGTGTCCTCATGTACTCCGGCTCGATAGGAATGTCCTTGATAGTTTGGCTCGCCAGTGGGCTCATCAGTCTAATGGGAGCCTTGTGTTACGCAGAATTAGGTAAAGGGAATGTGGAACTGGGGAGGTCATTAAAAGTTTGGACTCTCCAGATAAAGTTATTTCACGAATTCCTATTTCAGGAACAATGATCCCCCAAAGCGGTGGCGCCTACAAGTACATCATGGCTGCGTTCGGTGACTTGGCCGCCTTCCTATTCGTGTGGGCCAATCTTGCTGATCATTTCACCCGTGTGTAATGCCATCCTCGCCCTGACCTTTTCAACCTACCTGCTCCAACCCTTCTACCCAAAGTCCGAGCCTCCAGAGATGCCGGTGAGAGCAATCAGCGCTGGGGCCATTGGTAAGATGAAAGCGGTGATGCAACGTCAAAATTCTCAAGTGACCTGCTTTTGTTTGCTAAGTACTTTAATTTGATTGTGATTACCAGTCGTGCTAACGTTGATAAACTGCTATGATGTGAAAACCGGGGCGAAGCTCCAGAACATCCTGACGTACGTGAAGGTACTCGCTGTGGCTCTCGTCATTCTCGCTGGACTGGCTGAATGGGGGACGGCGAAAGTTCATTATCTCAAGAATTTCTTCCACGGGACAAAACATGATGCCGCGAACATTTCCATGGCCTTATATTCCGGACTGTTCACCTATTTTGGATGGTAAGTACTTCATCTATGTATTTACAAAGATCTTCCAAAAGTTTGTAGGGTCCGCAAAAAGTTTCGTGTGATTTTCACTCAGGAACGTTCTGAACTTTGTCGTGGAGGAACTGAAGGATCCCAACAGGTACTGCGGAATTTTGTCACTGAAATGAATTGTCCTTCATATTGGATGCTGAGATTCAGACCTGGTTTTATAGGAACCTGCCAAAGGCCATTTGGATATCTCTTCCGGCGGTGACGGCCATCTTCACCTTGACAAACGCAGCATACTTCGTTGTCCTCTCCAAGGATGAAATCATGGGAACATCCGCTGTCGCTGTCGTAAGTTAAGTGTATTGTTCTTCTTAGGTCCATTCGATCTAGATTTATCTGATTAAGTATCAAAATTACTTAACTTTTGCTTCGAGATTTTCGGACGAAAGATCTTCGGCATCATGTCATTCGTCATGTCGCTGCTAGTCTCATGGGCAGTTCTGGGCGGTTTGAATGCGTGCATTTATGGACCCTCGCGAGTCTTCTTTTGCGCTGCCCGAGAAGGTCACTTACCGAGGGCACTGGCGATCATCAACAGAAACAATCTAACTCCTATTCCAGCGCTTCTCCTTCTCGTAACCAAAATCTAAAACAAATTACGTAATATTCTAGAGGTAGATTAATCAAATGAGAAATTGAAAATATATTTGCCAGGCTGTGCTCTCCATTGCGACGCTGTTTGTAGGGGACATCCACACTCTGATCTATTGTGACAGCTTTGTAGAGTCAATCTTCTACGGGATATCGGTGTTCGGACTTCTCTGGCTTCGAATCTCAGATCCTGATGCAGTGAGACCTATCAAGGTACTTACCCATTCAAATTCCAATTCACCACTCCGAATGACACGAGTAATAAATCAGAAGTCCTATCTTCACACAGGTTCCCATCTTGATCCCTATCTTGTACTCGATGATTTCTGTATTCTTGATTGCTCTAACGGTGGCAACATCTCCAGCCGCCGAAATTGTGATTGCCCTTGTGGTAATCCTATCTGGTATTCCTCATCTTGATCCCCATCTTGTACTCGATGATTTCTGTATTCTTGATTGCTCTAACGGTGGCAACATCTCCAGCCGCCGAAATTGTGATTGCCCTTGTGGTAATCCTATCTGGTATCCCGGTGTACTTGATCTGCGTTTTGCCGGAGAACTCATTCTTGAGTAGTTTGAACCGTAAGTTGAGGCAATAAACAGCTTATCGATTCAGTCAAATGGAGGATTAATGGCATGAAAATTAATTTATTAATTATGTAATTAATTTATGTTTCAGAGGGACTGTACGAGTTGTCCACCTCGCTGTTCAATGGAGTATCTGACGAACCACCGAGGCCAATTGATCTCGGTCACCATTAATCAGTTCAAATTGACCACGTGGCTACTATCTCAGCCATGAAAATAAGATTCTTATTGTATTTAAATTATTTGCAATTTCGAACACCACAATGCAATAAAAGTGACCGTTGATTATGAACGATAAATATCCACTCGTGAGATCTATGAAAGCGATTAAAAGGTGATGTTCATGAAAATTGGGCCAGTAGAGTACAAATACATTTGAGTTTTCTTGCTAACGTAGTGAGATTTTAAACTTTAATCAGTCAAGGTCAAGACAGAGCACCATGAGTTTACAAACTATAAATATTTACATTGCATTTATCTAAATTCTAAGTCCTAGGTCCTAGGGTCAAGTTGGTAAGATATTAAATGTTGCTAGTATAATTTATTTTCCGTAAGGGTAGCCCCTGAAATAAACAAATAGACATAATTAGGTGAGGTCAAACCAATTTATAACTAGTTTAAATGCAAATATTTAGAATTGAATCACATTATTGAGCCAACTTACATTCCATAAACCGGTTGCACCTGCAGAAGCTGAAGCAACAGCATTAGCGGACCCCATTCCAAATCCAGGATATCCGCCGAAACCAGTGGCTCCAGCGTTGGCAGCAGCGAATGCATTAGAGCTAGCTCCTCCGTAGAAGCGGCCTTCCCTTTGAGATGGCTCTGCTATACAAATGGAAAAGAAATTAAATTAGTTCACTGCAATGGAATTTAACAAAATAAATATTCTATTCTGAGAATTAAAATGGCTTTAGCTTGCTTACCACTTTCGCTTTCGATGGAAACCGGGGATGAGAAAACGGCAGCGATGAGGAGGGCAACGACAACAAGGATGTTGAAGAGGTTCTTGATTGAAGCCATTTTTTACTTTGGTGGTTTGGGGAGGAATTTGCGATTCCAAAAGAGAAGTTGGTTGAAGTGACTGAATTTGAGTGAGTCAATTTGAAGTTGTTCTGAGGAGGAGAGTTGGGAAACTGATGCTGGTCTCATGAAATTCTCTCCCTTTTTATACCTATCTCGAAGCACTCATGAACGACAAGAGTGAACCCTTTTGATTGTTGCTAATAATTGTTAGTTCTGATACTTGAAGGGGAAACCCGATCTTAAGTCTCAGGGTAAACCAAACTTAAAAAGGGATTATCGCATCGGTTGGACCTGAATGGGGCTTCCCCAGGTACCTGCTATTAGATCTGTAAGGACCCTAACAAGCTCCTTGCTTTGTCATCATTGAAGGCTGTAGTAAAACACTGGACCAAGTTCAAGTTCAAAAGGGTTCATCATTCTCAGAAAAGGGCTCATGGTTCAAAATTATCTTGGGAAATCCACGAACCGATCGGAGAAATCTACGCAGTTGTGGTGTGACTTGTGATTGTGAGGTACTGCTAGTAGGTAAAAGGAAGCTTTCGTGTTCAAATGGAATGAAATGACAGCTTCAGTTTGATACGTCGTATGATATCACGTGTTCAGGTCACGTGAGGAAATGATTTTATTTCGTAAAAAATCTAAAAATATAATTGAATTAAGTGGATTTGATGGCTCTGCTTTTTCGACCCTTGGAATATGATTTGAAACTGATACCCTTCATGGAAGATATGTTATGCTTGCCACAAAATGAGTTTTTTTCCAATCAGGGGCAATACGAGAATTTACACTGCAAAAGTCTGGAAAAATGATCTCGTGGATGCAAAACTTATATGATTGAAGCGTATTTTCCGTCGTAAGTACTTATTGATGCTGGAGTAATGAAAAAATAATATGATTGCACGCGAGTAATTGCTTTACCGATTCATTTATTGCGAAAAAAGGTCAAAGAGAAGAAGAAGAAGAAACAAGAGAAATACGATGGATCAAGAATCATCGTCCGAAGGTTTGGGAGGGTGTATCCAGAGGAAAAAATCGGGTCGATAATTTGGGTCGCTTCTCACTCACTTCAACCGTAGTAGAGGAAGTATTGAGGCTTGGGGGCTGGATAAGCAGCTGGAAGGGCTCTTGGCAATGGGGAAGCCTCGGGAACTGCGTAGGCAACGGCCAAAACAGCGGCGACGAGAAGGAGAACAGCGAACTGGAAAATTGAAGGAGAAGAGTTCGAAATTTTTCGTAAAATCCAAGTAAAAATGTCGAATTTGCGAGTTGACTTACCAAGCGGGACATCTTGATGAGGATTTTTGTTCGGAGTGGGAAGACCACAAGACAATTTATTGAAGGATTTTCAAGTCTGTTGTTTGGAGGATGCTGATTTCAAACTGATGAAGAGTGAGGGAATCCCAGCCCTTTTTATACTGCGCTGGAAATCGGAACTTTGAAAAACTAATCCGCATGAGTCATCGTCATC
This sequence comes from Tyrannoseira gladiata, assembly GCA_027744355.1. Taxonomy (NCBI): domain Eukaryota; kingdom Metazoa; phylum Arthropoda; class Collembola; order Entomobryomorpha; family Entomobryidae; genus Tyrannoseira; species Tyrannoseira gladiata. The sequence goes on along the minus strand of JAHZNH010001912.1, from coordinate 4,857 downwards.
ATAATGGCTAGATACGAGATTCGAGTTGGCTCTGGAAATATTTGATTGGAAAATAAACAATAAATTCAGTATTTTTACTCATTAACTTTCTCGAACTTGAAAATAGTTTTTTACCCTGAAAAAATTCTGCAATAAAACTGTCAATGACCAGCAGGACGGCCGAATCCGTGATCATAAAAACCGTGGTACTCTCGCTCTACAAGATTTTCATGAGATACTTCGAAAGCTTCATAAGAGTTAGCAGACAGCCTTGCTACCTTATATCCAGCAAACTGCAAATATGCAAGTGACTTTTCGTAGCAAAAAATTATTTCAAGGTGAGTACTTTTTCTGTTGGAGATGAATTGCTCGCAAGCGATGCACCCGATTTAATTGGGACATCTTTGTTTGTATTTTTGGATGCATCTATCTTTGCACGTGGACATTGGACCTAACGATTTTTTTGTATAAGTTGATCTTGGCATAATGGAATGCAAAAAGTTGTGTCTTATTCCTTGCGTTTCTCAAGTGGAAAACTTTACAGTCAATTGGTAGCTTTCCTTACGTTCTTAGAGTAAATTCGAAAAAAATAGTGGATGACACAAAACTGGATTTATATCTAAATTTTCAATATTTTTATTCCGAAGGTCTTCCACGAAAACCTTGAAATTGACCTAGAATGTAAATCAATCTAACAATAATTTTGTGGAGATTTTCTTCAGTTTCGATTCTATTCCCAGACCCAACCTACTCTACTAGACAATTCCCATGTTGTGAGTAAGTATAAATACGGCGTCCACGTTTCTTGAAATCATCAGTCGCAACTCAATCAACTTTGCAAACAAACCAATCGAATCGAAACATTTTCTAGAAATTCTCGTGGTCTCCCACATCCAACACCAATCTCCACCATGTCTCGCTTGGTAAGCCAAAAAAATTTGATTGTGAATCTTAATCTGCTACAATTACATAATTTGTGACCTCTTTGAATTCCTAGTTCGCCGTCCTTCTCCTCGTCGCCGCTTTTGTGGCTGTTTCCTACGCGGTCCCAGAGGCATCCCCATTTCCAAGAGCACTTCCAGCGCCTTATCCCGCTGCCAAGCCACAATTCTACTACTTCTACGGTTGAGGAAAGACCCTATCCCACATGACGTATTTTGACGAACACGATCACGCTTCTGTCCAAACCAAACATCCCAGATTTTAAAGTTTTCGGTAGAATCTTATAATTCACCTGACAAATGACCAAGGAATAAAAATTAAAAGCAACACCAAAATCATTCATGAAAATACTTCCCTAACCCCATATTTTCAATCTGCATCTCAGCTTCCCATGTTTCACGACAAAGCGATAAGCCAAGAAAGGTCGTGGTAAAAAAATCATGGGTTGCTGCTACGAGACTTCTAACTTCCAATCCAACATAAATAATCATTCAATCATACTTTTTCCCATCACTACATTTCTTTCTCACTTTAAGTGGATTGTGTGTGGGGCCAACTGAGACTGAGACCTGTCTTTTGAATTGTCGACATTTCATCTCTTTGTGAGGTCAGATGTCTCAATCTCATACAGGAGCCGGGTATATTTTGCGCCAAGTAACTTAATTCCAAACATTCCGAATTCTAAAAACTAAAATCCTAACATAAAACTCTCGCAATTAATTCATTCTTAAATGTGTAATTTATTGACAAGTACATATTCGTTTTTCTGCCTTTTCCAGATGTTTGACCGAGAAAGCTTTACTTACACTTACCTCTTGGGGGATCCTATCACTCGCGAGACAGTTCTCATAGATCCCGTGTTCGAGCAGGCCGATCGCGATCTCAAAATCGTGGACCATCTAAATCTAGAATTAAAGTACGTGATGAATACTCACATTCACGCGGACCACGTCACAGGCACCGGTCTAATCAAGAGGATGCTCGGGAGGAGAGTGAAGAGCGTGATATCATTCCAGTCGGAGGCCAACGCTGACATGAAGGTGAAGGAAGGAGATACAATTCAATTTGGAAGGTACAACCTCCAAGTGATCAGCACACCGGGGCATACCGCCGGCTGTATTACCTTTTTGTTCCATGAGGGCCGCATGGCCTTCACTGGGGATACATTGCTTATCGGGTGAGTATGAAATTGAGTAGGGTCAGGGGCACATGAGACAATGGTCGACTTCAAATGCACTGAAAAAAGTTGGAAATCTTCACAGACTCTCTTTGTGATGTGAAGGGGCTGTGGAAGGACAGACATGCAAGGAGGTTGTTCCCTCACACTTTACCACTCAATTCACCATAAACTCTTCCGTCTACCGGAGAACTATACGGTTTATCCAGCACATGATTATAAAGGTGAGCCATGCAAAGCAAAAAACCATACGTGGGAATCAATTTGAAACTGTTTCGCTTTCAGGAAGGACATGTTCCACAATCCGGGAAGAAAAGCTGTACAACGCGAGAGTGAATCTTCCCATAATGGAGTTCATGGGTTTCATGCAGGACTTCGCGGTGAAACTAGGACCTCCAAAACTGTTACCAGTGGCACTTCCAGCAAATCGTGCCTGTGGACTTTATGATCTCCCCATCGATATGATGAAAAGACTGAAGTCATCAACCAAGAGAGGAAAAGGGAGTGAAGATGAATAAGGAAATAAAACTACATTGGTTTTTCTTCTCCACCTTTCAAAATAATTTTTCGTTCACTTTATTAAATGATTAGAGATTTGTTTGTATCAAACGTGTAAACTTCATTGTCTGGCATACTATATAACATTCAAAACCGCGTATAGATATTATGTATTATTTAGCTTATTGCGCTTTTATAATTGCACAAGCAAAAAAAAACAAACATTCGACCAAACTGAACATTTCACTTGTACACCTTATCTACTTATTGACCTTGCTGAACACTTACGTTAACAACTGACGCATTTTAAAACTCTATTTACAACCATCCCTCAAAGAGAGGCTATTTCTAGACTAAAACTATTTGAACTGAAAATCCAAAAATTAAAAAAAAACACTCAAATAATAAGAATAAATTGATTTCTAATTTAGTTAGTTTTTGGTCTCCGTTTCATTTCAACTAAAAACACCGTAGCTTATTAATCTGCCACAACACAACCTTTCAAAACGAAGAATCACGAACATTTTCAATCCTTAAAAAAATATTGAGTGCTGAACTTTCCAATAATTAAAATAGATACATACACGCAGCTGCACAACTTACAATGTTGATGAAGTAGATTCCGGACTCAAAATTCGAGCTTAAAAATACAGACTCCATTCATAAACTTACGAACTATAGACTTTCATTGTCGTTACAATAATTATTGTGTAGTCAAAATGGCTGGATTAATTTGAGAGAATGGTGAAGCTCAAACACAACAAATATATATATAATCTCAGCGATCGAGACATCGAGAGGCACATTTCCACCAAGATTCTTGGCTACGATTCGTAGCCTACGAAAGTGTAAACAATCAAAATAGATTATCACGCACATTCATACTTAAATATTTGTGCTGAAGGTTATTACACAAAGATTACAAATTAAAATTCTCCTAATTAATTTAAATTACACATTCCCATTTACAAACAAGCTATCCTCGAATTCATTGAGACTTTGATTGCATATACATAGTATCATCAGCATCCTATCCTTCAAAAAACATTTTTAAGCTAGCTCCTTATTTTTAAAATCGGAATACTGGAATAGAAAAGATTTGATCAGTTACAAATATTCATGGTCAAGCATGTCTTGGAGAAAGTATTATATAAATTCTTTGAGATTTGAATTCGAATTGGATTATTATCCAACTAATCTCTGCAACACTTGCAGCAACAAATGCAGCACACGAGCTCCTTCACGCATTCACACAAGCAGTAGCCAATACAGCAGAAGGCAATGAATCCGAGTACGACGGCGGCAGCCACCACCGCGGCGATTTCCCAAGGTGTTAGTCCGGGCACTCCACTGGAAGAAGAAATAGAATCACAGAATTCAAAATTGGAACAAAGATTCGATTATAATTAATTAAAAATTGAATCAGTTTCTTAATTTTAAACTTACGCATCACTATCAGCCCTTCCAGTGAAGGTGTTCTTGGCCCTCTGGATGAAGTCATCGGCTTGTTTGACAGCCTCGTTGAAGTGAGCTTCCACCCCTTGTTTCGTATCCGGGACGGGACTTCCTTGAGCAAGATAGCTTGTCCCCAGGGAGGCGACAATCAGCAGTGATAAGATCACACTAGGTCTCGAGCACTGGATGGAATGTTTCATCTTGAGCGACATCTTTGTAACTTCTGTTTTTGCTTCCACTCTCCAAATGGGGACTAAATGGGTTCTTCAAGTTTTGTCGAGTAATACCAGAGGAAGATCCTGCGTAAAATTAGGAACACAAAAATGTTTACTGCCAGGCGGAACATGTAGATTGAAGATCGACTCATCGTTAAAATCTTAATGTGTGAGTCATAAACAAGTAATTCAGATTCGGAATCTCCCTTGTCGTTTTTTATTGAACTATTTGATAATAGTGGTGTGGTGTGAGGAAGTCGATGAACAGAAAAACACGTTATGATTGCTCAACAACAACTTCAGCGATTTCCAACACAGGACGAACGAGTGAATAAGTAGTCACCCAATAACAAAAGAAGAAGATTCCATAAACTTGGGATTGCAAGGACAGGTGAGTATTGTGCTGCCTAGATAGTGCTCTCATTAATATTTATTTGCACGAAAGCACGCTCTTCTCCTTTTGCGATGCTACCGCCGTTTTTTACTGACTGAATGACGTGCAATTCACAACTCCAAACCCCAAACGAGAGCCTACTTTAGCCCATGAAGTGGAGTACTCCTGAATAAAGACAGACCGGATGCACCATACAA